>JASTWL010000814.1:0-77279 GCA_035220575.1 Temnothorax rugatulus | reverse complement strand
TGTAAACAGCTTCTTCACTTTCTACCTAGTTCGTTCCCTTTCCTAACCATCTATCCTTCTCTATCCTTATTATCACATTCTTTTTCCTTCTCTCGTCATCATTTCTCTCACCGTCATCAGCCCACCACTTCCTTCTCTCTAGCCTGCCCCTGCTCTCTTCGCTGTCGTCTCTCTTCCTTTTCCCTGCGCCTTTTTTCAGTCTACGTACCTTTCTTTTCAAGTCTCTATCTCCTCTCTCTGATCTTTTATCTCTTCTTCCCGTCTCTTTATTTCTTCCTTCAACTCTCTCATTATCTCACCTATTTACTCCTTTACCAACTTCTCCCCAGCGTCTCTTTCTCTACTATAACTTTCGCTCTGCACTCTATTCTTCTCCCTTTGCCACTTACTCTCCTTCTCTCTGACCTTATCTGTAACTAAACGATTATTCTTACCATCTTACCGATTAACCTCCTTTCCTTTCTCTCTCTCCATTCTGCCTCATCTCTTCTATCGCCTCATTCATCCATTCTTCTCTCTCTTCCTTTTCCCCCAGTAGCCTCCTTACCACGTCCTGCCAACCCTCTCCATCCCAATTCTCCCATCTTGAACACCTTCCCAGACATGTTCCCACGTCTCCTCCTCCCTCTCACACATCCTGCACTTCTATCCTCCTCTTTTCCCCAGTATAGTCCCTCTCTAAATTCGTTACCCAGTCTAAACCTTGCAATCCTACTCCATCTTGCTTCCTCCCATCCTTTCTTTAGATAATCCGGAATCCCGTCCTTCCTTATAAACTTATACCACCTATTGTATCTCGATCCCATGATCTTTTCCATCCCTCCTGTTTTTGCTTCAATTTCTCCTTATTTTCCAATGCCTCCACTTCCAATTCCTCCTCCCCTTCCGCTTCTACCCCGATCCCTTCCAAGTAGTCTTTTCTCTCCTGCTCCTATCTTCCTATTATCCTTTCCTTCTTCCATCTCTCTTTCATTTCTTCCAAACATTTCTCGCTACTTCCCCTCCTTTATCTTCTTCCAGTTTCTTTCAAACTTCCATGCTCTCTTGCTTGCTCTGGCTCTCATCTTCTCCCTTTCCAGCTCATCTCTAACCATGTATCCTGGCGTCCTCCAATTAATCCAAATATCATCTAAGATATCTCTCGTGGATACCTTCTATCTCCCTCCTTTCTTTCCATCCCCATATTTCTGCCCTGTATCCCATTACCGTCCATATCAGGGTATCATATAACCAGAACCTTCTTTTCCAATCCTTTTTCCACATTCTCGTCCCTATCCCCCACACTTCTCTCGTTACTCTTGCCGCCTTCCTTCTTCTCTCTTTAATGTGCGCCTCCTGTCCTCCTTTCTTCTTCAATGTATACCCCAGATATTTGAACTCTTTGACCTCCTCTAATTTTTTTCCCTTCCATCTTCAATCATACTTCTTCTTCCTCCCTCCTCCCTTTCTAAACCTCATTATCTTTGTCTTCTCCATACTCAGCGTTAACCCTTCCTGTCTAAATATCCCTCTAGCTTGCTTATCATTGATCTCATGTCCTGTTCCTCCTCCGCCATCCACCCTTCCTCATGTAATCCTCAATGTCTGCAATTAATAAATTAAATAGTATCGGCTTAGTGGGCATCCCTGTCTCAAGCTCTTCGCCATCCAGATTAAACCCCCTCTTTCTTCTCCCCTTCTCACACTGCTTTTTGTTTCCCTCAAAACCTCCTCTACCCTGTCAATTAATCCTTGCCTCACTCCTCTCTCTTTCATTGCCTTGATTAATATTTCTTTATCAACTGAATCAAATGCCGCCTTCAAGTCCACAAATAGAACTGTCATCTTTCCTTTCTCATTTCCCAGTTGTCTATTTACCAAGTAGTTCAGTGCGAATATTTGATCCATTGTCCCCATTTCTTTTCTAAATCCTGCTGGTTGTCGGAAATTAAGTTCTTCGTTTTTACCTCCTTCCTTATTCTTTCGGCTAATACCGCCGTGTAAATCTTGTACATCAAGGACATAATCGTTATACCTCTATAGTCCTTCGCCTCTCACCCTTCACCTTTCTTTACTATTGGTATTATCTCACCTTCCTTCTAATGCTCCGGACAGCCTTGCCCCCTCCAGACCCGTTTACATATTTCCCATATCCATCTCACCATTTCTCCTCGTCCAAACTTCCATGCCTCGTTCGGTATCCCATCCTTGCCTATTGCCTTTCCCTGTTTTCAGTTTCTCTATACGTTTATTACCTCCTCCAATTCTATCTCTTCCTCTTCTTGCCTGTCCCTTCCTCCTTCTCTTTTCACCACCCTGTTCTCCACTCCACCAATTAATTCCATGAAGTATTTCTTCCACTCTTCCAGCTTTATCTCTTCGTTTATCCTTTTCCTTCTCTTCCTTACTCTACCTATCAATTCCCACACATTTCAATCCGTTCTCGCTTCTCCTATTTCTATGATCATCCTTTCTTTCTCCTCCTTTTTCTTTCTTTTGCATAATTCCCATGTCCTACTCCTCTTTCGCATAATTCCCTGTACTCCTTCCTCTCTTCGCTATATCTTCTTTCCACCTCTCCCTTTCCTTTTCTTCATTTTCTTAGTTCTCTCCTCACTTCTCTCTTTCTCTCCTTGCATCTTCATCCCATTACCCTCTTCCATTCTTGTTAGCTCTTCCTCCCTTTCTCATTTTCATTCTCCAATATTACTCTTCTTATCTTCGACATTCCTTCCTCTATCTCCTCTTGCAAATCTCTTTTTCCTCCTATCGTCCCTAGCCTCTCTCTGAATTGCGTTCTTCCCTCCTCGATCCATATTCCTCTTCTTCTTATTCTTTCTACCTCTTTCCTTCTCTGTTTTCCCTTTGCACTACCTCTTATCCATAGTATTAAAGGGTGATGGTCTGAGTCTACCCTTTCTCCTACTTCCAGTCTTTCCACTTTTCTCTAACATCCTCTTCTCCTATAATGTAGTCTATAACTGTCTCACCTTTCCCTAGTGTGTATGTAAATTCTCCTTCCTCATCCCCTTTTGTGCCTCCGTTTAAGATCATCCATCCTCTTTCCTCGATAAATTCCAGTAGTTCCTGCCATCCTTATTTACTTTCTTGTCTTTAGATCTTCTTCCTCTTTCTTTCCCTTTTCCCTCGACTTCCTCCTCCCATCCTTCTTCCTCTCCCGTTCTCGCGTTAAAGTCACCTATTATGGTCCTTACTCCTCTTTTCCTCTCCTCCGTACACTCCCTCAAGCTTTTTAACTTCCTGTCTATATCGTTGTTACATTATATTCCTATTATTCTCCAGATTTCCTTTCCTATTCTTATCTTAACTTCGATTTTCCTTCTTCCTCTTCCATTCTCTTCCCTCCTTTATCTCTTCTAACCTTTTCCTTATTCCTAATAACATGCCTCCGCACGCTCTACCTTTCCTGTTCCTCCTAGTTCGCTATCTGTACTCTCCATCTAAATTCCTTTGGTAACTTCTCTTTCACTTTCTCCCATCCTTTCTCATCATCCATGTCTCCATCATTACAATTACATCCCATCCTTTATCCCTTCCCAAAAGTCCTTATCCTTGTTTGTTATACCTGCTACGTTCCAGAAGGACTGCTTTCCACGTCTCCTCCCCCCAGGAGGCAGGAGCCTATTTTTTCCTCTCCCTCTTTATTTCCCTCCTCCTCCTCTCTATCGTTTCCTCCAACGACTTTCTCTCCCCTCCCCTTTATGCTTCTCCGTCCTCCTTGACCTCTTCTGTAGTGTTCAGCTTTTCTTCTATTTTCTTGCCCCCTTCTGTTTCCCTTTCTGTGACTCCTCCTTCCTTCTCTTGTTCCTCGTGTTTTCCATTTCTTTGTCCTCTTTTCTTTCTCTATGACCTACGAAAGTCACTCCTCTCCTCTAACTTTCCTTTTCTTTCATTCCATCTCCATTCCTTGTTATCCTCCCATATCTTTTGGTAACCGATTGTGACTCTCTTTCCTTTCTCTCTCTTCTCATCCTTCTATCTCTTTCTGTATCTGTCTTCCTCTTTGGTGAGATCATCATCTAGAAAGCCTCCATATTTCCTTCCTAGTTCCTTCTTTTTCATCATTATGTCTCTTTTGGATTCCCAGTTTTTGCATCTCAACAACCTCTTTCTGTTGTCTCCATATCCTATTTCTTGTACTTCTTCAACGATCCCTTTTGTTTTGTTTATTTCTTCCATCAGCTTTTCGAATTTCCCTTTCCTTTCCTTATCGTTTCCTACCTTCTCTTCTTTCCAAATTATGTTGTTTCTCCTCCTTCTTCTCTCCGCCATCTCCATACTTCTTTCTAATCTCCTTCATTTTCCCTATCAACTCCCCACCATCATTCTTTGCGTCCCTCACATCTATCTTCTCCACCTTCTCCTCCAGATTTTTTATCCTTTCTTCCAGCACCTTTCTTTGCTTCTTGTTTGAGATCGTGCGAATTCAGTTCGAGTAGAATTTCGCGTTAAATAAGTCATATTATTTTCCAGTTACAGCATGGATTTTTCGAGTATATCATTCCAGAACGTTCACTGACATTTCGGCGAATAATAAAGTCAAGCCGACAGTGCGCAAAAACAGCAAAAATCCATGCTGTAAACAGCGCAAACAGCGCAACCGCGCAACGATCTTTTCGGATCGCAAGACGAAAACGGCCGCAAGTGCGATGACGTAGGCCGCCCGTGGCCAATCAACTCGCCGAAATACGAGCTCAGGCGCGGACGTTTCCGCGAGCGGCCTGTAGCTACCAATCGGGCACTTAAGTCCTTCATCAACCTTCCAAGTTTTCAAATGCGATAAGGTGGTTATTGGCGATTCGCCTCGAAAGAGCCTCGTCTCGGAGTCAATAAAAGGTTCGCCGTCGTACCGAGGGCCCTCCTTTTGTCGAAGTCACCCGCTTGAATCATCTCTCGCAGTTTACCGCTTTGAACACCGCTTGCTTTCGAACCGCCTGTTCGTACACCGCTTCGCGCTTCGCAATTGCCTACGCGAATTCGTACTTCGCTTCGCGAACCGCTTTGCTGCTTCTAGCCCGCCTTAGTTAAATTCTGTGCGCGCTTACGCCTTGTTCCTCGTGACTAAAACCATAAAACTCTGTACATTTTGTAATATAGACTTATAATATATGTTGATTCAATTTCGTGTTATATCGTGTGTACTTATGTTTTGACTCTCACAAACTTTCCTCGTGCCTGTCCTTCACGCGCTCTACCGCGTTTCCGCGCGCTCTCGAACACTTCTCCTATATTTCCTCACTCCTCTTCAATTCCTCCTTCAGTCCCTTAATTTCGTCTTTTATTTCCTCTTTATCTTTTTTTCTTTTCTTCTCTTGCTCCTCCATTTTCCTTAATATCTCCTTTAACAGCTCTTTTGCCGCCATGTTTTTTTTCCCTCTTCTTCTTTTTTGATTTTAGCTGGCGGTGATCTGTTGACCCTCCTTGCTTCGTTAAATTTTTCAAGAATTTCTTTCTCTGCTCTAGCCGCCACTTCCTCTATCTCTTTTCTTTTCCTTTTCTGAATGAGATCCTTGACCGATCCTAGACTATCTGTTCTTCCTCTCTGTTTGGCTAGCTCCTCCGCCTTTGTTGGCCTGCCTTTTGCTTTATTTTCTCCTTCGCTTTCTTTTTTCTTTCCTTTACCTCCCTGCTGTTCACTCTCTATTCCTATTTCCTTCCCTATCTCCATCCGCCACTTTTACCTTTACCTATCCCTCTTACTCGCTATCTATCCTATGGCTGAAAGCACTTACAGTATTTATTCCTTCTATATCCGAACTAGCCTATGCTCGCTTGTGCGTTACTGTCTTCCGTTCTATCGTCCCTCTATATTACCTCTCGTCTATACCGCAACCGTCACCTCTTTCCCGTCACTTTCCTTACCTTTTCTCCTTTTTATTGTCTCCACCCCTTCTCAAATCTATCACCTCCGCCGTCTCGCACCTCCACCTTTCCCTGCCCAGCTGCTCTCGTCCTCTCCAACTCTCTCCAAATCGCTCTTTCGCTACTAATTTCTCTCCATCGCACGCACACCTGTCGCTATCAACGCACCGGAACCGGAAGTCCAATTGATAACTTATGAATTATCTTAATCGCATAATATAATTAAATTGTCATTCATTAAATTGTTATTTTTCTTTTCCCCTTTACATATAATTTTTCTCTTTTGATAATTCAGAAGACAGCTGCTTAATTTTTTTTTAAATTTTAATTAGCCTTTGGCTAATGAACATCAAAATTAAATTAGTTTATAACCAAAAATGTTGCAATTCGAAAAACATTAAAAATCTTTTTCGATATTTTTGTCTGACATATTTAATGCAGTTAAGGAAGTATTTTTTATATCTGCATGTTTCATTTATTATTAATATTATTTATTAATAATATTCAATTTTCATTAATCAAATTTTTTTTGTATTTTCAGGCAAAATTATCACAAGAACGTAAGTATTTGTTATAGCCGCATGTTTCATTTATTATTAATAATATTCAATGTTCATTAATTCATTTTTATTGTATTTTCAGGCAAAAATATCCCAAGAACGTGTAAATCAAATCATGCAGACCATTGTTATTCGTCATAGATGAATTTTCAACATAAAGTCAACAAGATTTTTTGTATCCATAATTTTTTGCGTTTTTTGAACATGAACAAAAATTTCTATAATTTAAATTACGTTTAATTAAAAATAATTTTAAATTGTACATATTATTTCAAATTGTCAACAAATTGTTAATATTTATCTTATTTGAGCAAAGCAAAGACTAAAATACTTCTCACGAGAAATCACACTTTTGACTTATTAAAGAAATAAAAATGTTTTCTTTATTTTATTCTTAAATTACTTAAAAACTACTGAACCCCCATTGATTACAAATCCTCTTTCTGAACCCTCAAAACATGGAGATGTATTAAGAATACAATTTTTGTTAATTAAACTACTAATCGTAATATTTTTCTTATTAGAAAAAAAGTTTTAATTTTCAGAGCTGGAAGTTAATAATATACATTTGCTCAGACTATCGCGTCAACACATTTTTAGTATAAAAATGATTTTCAAAATGTTCTGTTTTTTTCATTTATTGAATTTACAATTTAATTAAAATAATTCCTCAATTAGAATTGAATTTACGTAGACATATTTTCGATACAGTTATTATACGGATCCGTATTCCGTACGGCGCGTCCACGAGAGCGGCAGCCCGTTCTGCGCTCTCAAGTCCGCCAATTCGGGCGGGCGCGGCACCACCCCGCACCAGAACCGCGGGCGCGAGTAACACCTGTCGCCGTGGGGCGCTGTCCTTTCTCGCGTTCAAAATACAAACAGAAGAGCATATAAGGGCAAGCCTGCCCGCAAGGAATATTCTCTCGCATTGAATAACTCCCCCGAGGCATTATACATACCGGGTGTCGAGACTGCAATCGAGACTCATTATTGCAAATTCCCGCTCCATCTACGACGAAGACCTTCCTGGTCGCCCGCTAACAGCTAGACAAGCAGCGAAATTAAAGCTCTTGTTCTAGATTTTTCGAGAAGTCCGGCGCCCCTGTGCGCCGGCATAAGATAGATAAAAGTCAAATCACAATGTACCTGGCAACACAATAAAGCTCACTTTCTTTAATTCGAGATTCACAATTTACTCGCCTCAGACTTCCTTCGTAAAATTCCCTGCCATTCCGAAACAGTTATTTTGTTTTATTAAAAAATGACGCGTAATGTCTGCCGTCACTTCAGCTATCCCATTAATGGCGGCTTTGTCCCATCCTACAGGATCCCTAGTAACTGAGAGCCGTGTTAGGCGGCAAAGTTTACTGAATTCAAATGTTTTATATATCCGTAACTAATGTTCCGCAGTCACTGACCGCAATACATTCCGCAACCTATTCCGCACCTGTTCCGCACCTATTCCGCACCTGTTCCGCACCTATTCCGCACATGTTCCGCACCTATTCCGCACATGTTCCGCACCTATTCCGCATATGTTCCGCATATGTTCCGCACCTGTTCCGCACACATTCCGCACCTGTTACACACATATTCCGCATTTGTTCCGCACCTATTCCGCACCTATTCCGCACCTATTCCGCATATGTTCCGCACCTATTCCGCATATGTTCCGCATATGTTCCGCACTTGTTCCGCACCTGTTCCGCACATATTCCGCAGTTACTAACTTCAAATCATTCCGCAACCAATGTTTTAATCGCAACTCATTCCGCAGTTATTGACCGCAAATTATTCTATAACCGCAACTTTGACCGTAACTCTTTTACTAATCTATTTCGATTCTGCAATTGAGGAATGAGTTGTGGAATAGATGCGTAATAGGTGCGGAATAGGTTGCGATTGATATCAAGAGACGCGGTAGCGTTTCATACCAAGTATATAATTTTTTAACAAGATATTTTTTAACAAGATACAAGAGAGATACATCCTTTCGTAAGTGATTAACAAGATACAGGAGGATACATCCTCCTTTCATATCCTCTTTTCATAAGCGAGACGTTACAGCGTATCTTTTACAGGAAGGAGAACGCTTCTCTAGAAATAAACCACTGAATTTTTTAAATAAGTCAATATTATCGAAAGATTTAAATATCGGAGAAGAATATAGATTTTTCTGATTATAATGATATAACATTGATGCACAGATATGCGCTTGACGCATAGATATGCATATATGCCTCTATTTTTCTGCCCAATTTATATCATTCAGTTTATGTCGTCGTCGTCGTCGTCGTCGTCGTCATAGTTGTCGTAGTCGTCTTCTTCGCAAAATCTTAAAAAGTGTCGGTTTGGCCTACCGTGCCGCTAGATGGCACTCGTCACGAGTAAAGGCCTTCACACACGAATCGACGGAAGACGTAAGACGTAAATCGTAACCATAGTACGTGAGCGCCATCACACACGACTGCCGTAAGCTGTAAGCTTCGACCAATCATCATCAAAGCAATTGCGCGAAAATATATTCCAAAGTGTCAAGTGCTGTTTGCTGCATCTTCGCTTTTGTATTGTATTTACGGTCTATTGTGAAAAGTAAGTATATATTGATGACAATATATTTACAATATCATATGTTTTAATATTTTATAATTCACAAAGTAAACTAGTATATATTTATATCTTATTACTACAAAATCATTAAAGCAATGAATGTCATTTATAACCTCAAAACCTAAATTTATTTATTATTTTTGAATTTATATACTAGTTTATTCATTTTTTAATTCAATTTTTTTGAATGTAAAAGCTGCTTTGAATGAGAAAATTTTATGCAAATTTTATGCAGGATAATCAACAAAGAAAATATTTTTGTATAACACCTTTCCTGAATTATGGATGATGGAGAGGAAATGTTGCTGGGACTTTTGGTTCTGGGTGCTAGTCTCATATTGCTGCGTCGCCAAGAGAAATAAAAAAAGTGGACTAACAGAAGGTGGTGGGTCCGTCCCATCAACTGTCAACGTAACAATCAAGGAGATTGTATGAATTTACTGCAAGAAATGAAATTAGATTCGGTGATGTTTTTTCGTTACACCCGAATGACATTACCACTTTTTAACAATTTGCTCGAAAGGATGAGAGCACATTTGATGAAAAGAAATTGGAGAGCTTTGGAACCGGAGCAGAGACTCGCTATTACTCTCAGGTACACAATATTTTATTTATAAGTAAATGAAATACTATGTACTATGTACTACGTACATAGTATTTCATTTACTTCATTTACTTCAAGGACTACGTCAACTGTCCTTCACTGAATAATACTTTAACACGAAATAGTTGACGTACTTCTACGTTGTTGATTACGGCACACTTTCTACTGTGCCCGTTTGATTGTTGTGCTCATTGAATAATCCAACTTTTCAATATTACAGATATCTTGCAATTGGAGATTTGCCACTGTCTATTGCGTTAGCCTATCGTGTTGGTGAATCAACGGTTTATAAGGTGGTGAAAGAAACTTGCGATATATTAATAAACTGGCACGTTTATATTTGCGGACCCCAACCAGAGAAGAGTGAACAAAAATTTGCAGTGGCTTTTGGAGTAACTGGAACTTCCCAAATTGTGTAGGGGCCGTAGATGGCAAGCATGTGCAAATTGACGCACCGCCCAATTCTGGAAGCTTGTACTATAATTACAAGAAAACTTTCAGCATTGTGCTGATGGCAGCCTGCGACTATGAATACAAGTTTACACTTGTAGACGTTGGAGCTTACGGAAGCAACAACAACGCTGGTGTATTTTCCCGATCCAATTTTGGACAAGCTCTGCTTGATGGAAAACTCAACTTGCCAGAAGATACAGCAAGATTACCTGGAAGTAATTCAGAGACACATTGTTTTTTTGTCGGTGATGAAGCATTCTATTTGACAAAGAACATGATGAGACCATATTCTGATCGAAATTTACCGAGGACAAAGTAATTTTTAACTACTGACTCTCGCGGGCCAAAAGGATAATTGAGAGTACTTTTGGAATTCTTGCAGCACGCTGGAGAATCTTTACTCACTCAATCTCTTGGCATCCTGATAGTGCGGACAAAATTATTATGGCTTGTTTGTGTCTCCATAACTTCCTTATGACAGAAAACAACCGATTGCAAGAGAGAGGACATACTGTCCGAGTCATTACATAGATACGGAATTGAATAATGGTGATGTTATTCTTGGAGAATGGCGAAAGGAGAATGCTACAGGAATTCAAAATCTTAGACCATCAAGCGCGTATCGAGCAAGAACCGAAGCATACAGTCAAAGAGATATATTAAAAGACTATTGTTTAACTCCTAGAGTGCGTTCGGGGAGACGCTATTAGCGCTACCTAGCGCTACTGGCTGTTCGCGGAGCTCTATGATAGCGCTACCAAACGCTGTCGTGACGTCATTACTGGTAGTGTTATACGTCATAATTGCTCGCTACCAACGCTCTTCCTTCCGAGGTAGTGCATTAATAGCATTAGCGTTTACAGGCTCTATGAACAGCGCAATAGTGAATGGTAGTGAATTGTTGTGATTGTTTATTTGAAGAAAAAGCTTTGCGTGTGCACACGTATTGTGAATATCGTATTAATTACGAAGTTACAAATATGGATTCTATAGAAACAGATATATGATGAAATATCAAAAGAATGCTACATTACAAAATCTTCATCATCGCTTTCAGATGATGAATCTATTAAGTCTTGCACCACAAGTGCTACTGCTGTTAATATTACTTTTTTTGCGATCTTGCTCTATTTTGCTGTTTGATTATAGATTCGGTTGTTATGATTAACAAACGTTTAGATCCCTGCGCCGTTATATTTCAAATCAGCGGCGGTGTTTGAAGCAAAATAGTTTGGCGGCGGCAAGTTCGACGATAATTTTCTCTTTCAGCGGCGGCGAAATTGGCGGATGATAATTTATCGGCATGAACAAAAATAATAAACAATAAATACTCAGCACTTGTTTTCAAAATATGATCACTTTATTAGCATTACTAATGTCTTTTCTTTCACAAAAGAAAAGAAAATTTATCTTAAAATGTTATTCCTGACCATCATACGTAACAAAAATAAAATGTAATTCACTGTATAACCATCAGATATCAGACTTCTTTCTCTCTTACTTTATTAAACATTTCTTCACATATTAAGTTGTATAAATAATATGAATAATATAACTTATACTTAATGTAAAACTTATTTTACTGACTTTAAATACATATCTTTTATTAATTTGAAATTATCGTGAATAAATAATATTTTATTACATTTTGATGGTTTTAATGAAGAACGTTTTGCTGTGATAAGCAAACCTACAGAAGAAAACGCTCGATCAGATGCTGAACTTGTAATCGGTATGGCATAAAAATGCAGCATACCAATTTGTACAAATTCGGAAGTGACAACTTCATTTTATTCCACCATTGTAGAGGATCTTCGATAATAGATTCTGACATATGTAAATACTTTTTAACTTCGACAAGAATAGGATCTTCAGGAGGAATAATGCTTGTATGTTTTGCAGCCAACTCCATAATAGGTATCTAATAAAGAAGCAGTTTATCCTAATAAGTCGTGTAAGCTTCTTGGAGTTAAAAAATTACGATTAGAGTTGGCTGCAAAACATACAAGCATTATTCCTCCTGAAGATCCTATTCTTGTCGAAGTTAAAAAGTATTTACATATGTCAGAATCTATTATCGAAGATCCTCTACAATGGTGGAATAAAATGAAGTTGTCACTCCCGAATTTGTACAAATTGGTATGCTGCATTTTTATGCCATACCGATTACAAGTTCAGCATCTGAACGAGCGTTTTCTTCTGCAGGTTTGCTTATCACAGCAAAACGTTCTTCATTAAAACCATCAAAATGTAATAAAATATTATTTATTTACGATAATTTCAAATTAATAAAAGATATGTATTTAAAGTCAGTAAAATAAGTTTTACATTAAGTATAAGTTATATTATTCATATTATTTATACAACTTAATATGTGAAGAAATGTTTAATAAAGTAAGAGAGAAAGAAGTCTGATATCTGATGGTTATTGTTACGTCCGGGGTGATTTCGGAACGTCGGAGTGGGTTTACGCTAACCGAAGTATTTAATCAGTTTCACTACGTTAAGAAGAAGTCGAAGGTAAGTGAGATTCAGCTATTTTTTCTTTCGCGGCTTGGGCCGCGCTACACTCGCGAAGGAGGACACGAATTTTTTGCGTTAAGATTTCCGTCTGCACGATTCTCGGTTTCGTGCTGTCTTTGACGGGCGGAGACGGCTGTCGCGAATCGGGGGCGTCATGAACGCCTGGGGGAGGCTCGACTGTTACGGAACGAGACGGAACACTGAAAATACTCGGGTCGAATTCACCGGCCGTATGATATGCCCGTCGGAGCCTTTTCAACTGGTGGGCTTGTCCGGACCGCCTCGAACGTACCATTGGTTACGACAGACTTACCTTACGATAAGTAAATTATAATTCAGATTCCTATTTAAGGTGTATATGTCGCCTTCCTCCGTATTTGTGTCCTAGTCAATCTTGTGTGTATGTATTCTCGTGGCAGTGGATGTAGTTGTGTAGCCTTGAGCGGTAACGGGTAATTAATGACTCGATAATGCGTAATTCTTAATCTAATTTTATTTTACATATTTTAGGAAAAGAGGGAAGCTGAGATCAGAGAACGCCCTGCGGGAGGCGCGCATCTGGGTAAGGAGCGGTCGAGAACGCCCTGAGAGAGGCGCGCATCGGCGTGAGGATCGGTCGAGAACGCCCTGAGAGAGGCGCGCTTCGTCTGGTGGGTATCGGTTTAAGGATCGTCGAGATGTAAGTAAACGAAATTGTTTTGTGATGTACTGCAACTATTTTATTGTTGACCACACTCTTGTTTCCTTTTACAGGCGGAATCTCGGCTGATTCAATACCGGTGCCCGCGGGTAAAAGGCACGGGTCGATGAACGCGCCCGCGGCTAAGTTCGAATGACGAATTCGCGCTCACGGCTATGTTACCACGACACGTACGCGCTCACGGCTATGTTCGTACGCAAGTACGCGCTCACGGCTATGTTACCACGACACGTACGCGCTCACGGCTATGTTACCACGACACGTACGCGCTCACGGCTATGTTCGTACGCAAGTACGCGCTCACGGCTATGTTCGCACGACAATAACGCGCCCGCGGCTAAGTTCCCTCGACTCACGATGCTCTCGGATAATAATGTGGAAACCGATTGCTTAAACCGAATACAGAGTACCGAATGAATTGTCTGCCCGCTCCGCAGGGCCTGTATATATACCCCTAGTTCGGTGGTGTCCCGGGGTAAGGGACTAGGGTTCACGCGTGTACGCGAGACCGTCACGTGAGACTGTCCGAAAATCGCGTGATTTTCCGAGAGCAACGTGTGCCGGTACAGACAATTAATATTACACGCTTAATAAAGGAACTTATCAATTTATACGCTACATTATGTTATTTCCACGTTCCTATAATTATATTATACCTTAACTATAATACAATACTTATACGAATTTACACCACTATTAACAGACGTTCTATGATTTTACAATAGTATCGACATTATCAACGTAATGCGCGTTGCGACACGAACACGCGGCATATTAATCTTCGCTGTTCGTTACACCCCCCTCGTTAAGTGGAGGAACGGCGGCCTGGACACTGTGACTGTGAGTGGATCGAGCCAGTGCCTTGCAAGAGGGAATTGCATCTCTTGATACGTTGCAGAATTGTTAGGGCGTCCTGATAAGCCAACATCATGGTGGTACGCTTAGTTTGTCTTTGGAGGCATCCATCTTGGGCGACTTTAGCCTATAAGTTTACAATATCGATACTAGTATCATTGACGATAGTAACATAGCGAGCAACTGACGATACAATAAGAAAACGCAACTTATTCGAGTTCTTGGAACTTTCTAAATGTCCTGCATCGATCTCCTTAATGACAATCTGATTACGCAAGTCGTGGCGTGTGCGGACAAAGAGCATTATGCTACGCTTATCGTACGTCCGCGAATAAGCAGATTGATGATTTAACTTCTTCGTCCTCACACCCGAGATCGGTGTAGGTACATGCCATTTCTACGGGTACCCTTAGTTTATTATTCACTAAATCTAATTTAACAGGCTGGCGCTTAAATACTATAAGGATATTTGTCTTAAGAATGTTCTACAGGGGCCGTCCCAACCACCTTCTTTACATTTTGCCTAAATATAAAACATCCTTAACCCTTAAATGCCACCCGGGGTCCAGCGGACCCCAGACCCTTTAGAATGATATATTTTCAAATGTTCCCGCCAAAAATGGAGCTCATATTTATTTATTTATTATTTTTAATTTTTTTGATTTTGGAGCCACGATTAAAACTCTTGGCGATCTTAAATTTTTACACTATGTTGAAATTGAAATTTTAACAATATCATCATTTTATTCTCTTGTTTAGACCTTGAACAACATTGAAAAAAATTGGCATAACTAAAGATTAAAAAATCAATTAGTTACGAGACATTTTTCATGCTGGGGTCATTTAGACCCCTCATGTCATTTATGAGATTCTGGAAAGGTGTGTCATTTAAGGGTTAAGGGGAGGTTACTCTTCAGAGGCCCAAAAAATGCCTCAATTTCAGGAATTTTTTTTTATATAAAATAAATACATATGGAAAAAACTTTTCGGGGCTTTAATTCGTACATAAATAAAGATTAATTTAAAATTTTTTCAGAAGAAAATAATTAAAAATGGCGGCTCCAGCTCTCAGTCCACGAAGCCACACACGGCGTGGTTCTATGTGCGCGGGGCATTCCACAGCCTTGCCAGTGGATCTGAAACCAAAAAACCAAAAAAGTTCTTAAAATAGATTAAATTTGGGGGGCCTTATGATTTTCCGATTTTTAAAAAACCCCCTTATAACAAAATGGTGGCCGTTTGAAAAAAAACCTCTTTTTTCCCTGTTTTTTTTTTGCTTCAACGTTCGAAAAAAATTATTTGCAATCAATTTTTTGAAAAAAACGCTTCCTGAAGGCCCCCTAAATTAAATTTCCTTTCTTTTGCGCCGTCATTCATTGAAATCGGTTCATCCGTTGAAGCTGTAGAGCGCCCCGCGCGCCGAAAAATGCTGTTTCGAGAAAAACGCGTTTAAAGTTTTATGTAGTAAAAAATCGTATTTAATGTTTGTTTTTGACAACTTACATCTAATCAGCTATTCCAGCACCATATAGAGTCCTTCTTCTTCCTCAAAGAAATTGTTCTGCTGTACTTGCATGTTGATTTTTTCTATCCTGGCCTTTTTTGCGAACTGCGACATGTTTTTATCCGCTGCCGCGATGCGCTTTTCGTCAGTCTTCACGGCGAAGTTTTTGCTGTTGGGCCCGACGATGATTCCTAACGTATTCATGGTTTTTAAGATAGATGAATAGCCTTCATTAAAAATACCCGCAGCTATATATGCCGCTATTCTTATCGTTTCTATGCCGCAATGAAGGTGTTTAGGGGCCAGTTTCCATATGCAAGCGTTAAAACTCTCATTATCATTTTGAGTGTTTCCACCGGTGCATCTTTGTAGCAAATCGTCACTGGAAAGAGCCTCATACACTGGTCGAATGGCTTTTTGAACCGATTCTTGAAGGGCAGGTTCGTGGTGGAAATCAGCGAGTCGACCCGTAGCTTCTGCGACACGCCACTTGCACCAACTGTTTTCTCCTGGCGGGCAGTTATCATGTTTAGGTTCGTCATCCGTGGAACATTTATGATGGAAAGTTGCCCACACAGCCTTTTTCATTTCCTCGGCCGAATCAGGGTGTCTTCTGATGGCAAGTCCATAATATAAAGTGAGATCTTTAATTAATTTGTCGGTCAACTTCCCTGCACCTTTACCTCCGATACCTTTATTTTTTTTCTTGACATCGCGCAGTCGTGTACCCATCCGCTTCTGCACATGACCTATGCATTCTTTCTTTTGAATAGTGAGGTCACTATAGGGATCACATTCAAGGAGAGCACGGAAAGTTTTAGTGTCTCCGTCGCCGATGTACGTAGCATATTTTACGCCGAGCAAATCTGAGCGACAAAACATTTCTTTCATGCAATCCACTTCCATCTTACCAGCACTTCCGGTATGATTTATGCTGCAATTTTCTTGGTGAGTATCGTACCAAGTATCATATTCCGTGGTTCCTTTTTTAATGGCCCAATTGCTGCAGCTTTGACAGAAAGAAGATTTGACGATAAAATCTAAAACTTTATGTGTGTATTTTCCAATCAACGTTGCGACACCGAATAATGATGAAAAACCTCGTTTTTTCCAGGATTCGTCGCCAGATACACTCAAATGCGTTTCTTCATTTCCTGCCTCCACGTTCTTCTGCTTTTCTTCGTCAATCGCTTTTCGTTGAATAATTTCAAATGTGCTCTTCGATGCCTCAAGTAGATTGTCGATAAATGCGTAATACGTACTATGTCCAAAGCCGGTAGATAATTCCATCAGCGAACAGAAAATGTTTATCGACTGTATCCCAAGTCCCAAAATGCGCATAACAAACATTAATCGGCGATTTACTTCGTACGCAGTTTTCACTAACGGGCTTGAAGGGACGCGGCGTTGATTCTTGCACTTGCACTTGAGAAGTAAATTGAAGCCAAGTCCACGTTCACACGTGCGAATAAATGTTACATCCCCGTCACATTCTTTACACTTTAGGCACTGAGATAAAAAGTTGAAAACAGTTAGAAAATTTATAATAACGTTATTATGGCCAACATCGATTTCGATGTCATCATAACTCGCGTCCTTCATTTTCTTGGCTGAAGTGCTAACAAAATCTGTCTCATTTTCCATTTTCTCTGGATTGTAAGTGAATTTCTTCTTTCGTGGCCGATTTGGACGGATATTTCCGAGTGATTTCCGCGTGTTCGGCATTTTTCCGACACTGTTACTATTCACACGTTCGACACACAACTGAGAACACGTTGCTTCAAGAAGAACGATCGCCCAACTGAGAATACGCAGGTATACGAGTTTATTTTGTTATTGGCTCCTGCCTCCTTACAGAGGACAATACGGCGTATACGAGTTTACGATAGATGGGAATGTGTCGAAATTCGTTGAGAGGGGCACAAACTTGCCACCTATTGTAGATTCACCCATCAGATATAGAAAAAAGGTCTCCCCGCAAGACCGCTCCGAGGGCGCCGTCTATACCTGTTTTCCAGCCGACGGACTGTTCCGCCCGACAAGCTGTAACTCTTAAAATACTTTCGATATGAAAATATCCTTTTGCCCACGTATTCTCAACAACTTAAGGATGAAAATTAAGCAAAAAAAATTCGATTTTTTCATCGTTATGAACGGTAACCTCCCCTTAACAACGCGAGATATTAAGTGATTACCGTTTCTAATCGATTTGGCCGCTTGGCGTGTCCACCGTAGCGAGTCTGGACTCCTGTGATAATTCGATTTGAACGTTGTGAGAGGTAAGACTCTCGTTAAGTAGATACCGTGAATCATCTGCCACAGACTTCATCCTGGCTCGCTATGGTAGGCTCTTTTGATTAAGTTACAATGGATTATTTTCGAGGAATTTCCCATCTTAATTCTAATGTTTTCGTGATCAAGCACTTCTAATACGCGATAAGGTCCGTTATATTGCGGGCTAAGTTTATCTATTTTTCTATTATTAATCACCATAACGAGGTCGTTTTCACGGAAGGTTTCCGGATAAGCGCGGTTATCGTAATACATCTTTGATCGTTGCTTTGCCCTGATTAAGTTACTCCTGGCTGATTCTTGTAAATCTGTAATTTCTTTAAACAAGTTTGTAAGGTACGAATATTATGTCGTTAAATCCTCTTCTCGGTTGAATTTGGACGGAATCCGAGCGATTTGGCCAAATATTAGTTCGTAAGGCGTGTATCCAGTTCCTTCGTGGACCGACGTGTTGTAGGAGAAACTTGCGCGGTCAATAAGATCGTCCCATTGTTCCTCCTTATTAATGAAACACTTTAAGTATTCTACTAGTACGAGGTGTGATCTCTCCAATGATCCGTTGGTTTGAGGGTGGTATGCCGTAGTCCGAAATTGACGTATGCGGAATTTGATGGCGATTTTCTTCATAATCTGCCCCGTAAAAACAGTGCCTTGATCTGTCAGTATAGCTCTAGGACATCCAAATCGACATATGAAGAAGTGTATGAATGCGTTTGCTACTGTTTCTGCTCGGACATCCTGTAGCGGTGCGTAAACAGAGTATTTAGTGAGAAGATCCTGCATCGTTAGTACATATGCGTTACCTTGAGGAGATCTTCGAAACGGACCAACGAGGTCGAGAGCAACCTTGTCGAATGCTCGACCAGGAGTATCCGTAATTACCATTGGCTGTCGGGTTTTTCTTCTTGTGAGCTTCTGTGTTCTGCAGGTGGGACATTTCCTAATAAAATTTTGGATGTCAACCTTCATGTTTTTCCAAATAAACTTCTGTTTAATCCGACGGTAGGTTTTGGTGACACCTTTGTGTCCGCCAGCTGCCGATTCGTGATGTTCCTGAATAATAGGTAACCGATAGTCTGTAGAAGGAATAGTGGTCAGTCCATGACATATGGTGATAGTCATGGCCCGCTCTGCCATGGCAAGTTGTAAAGACAGGCGAACGGAACCCCAGGAAAGCGAATCTAAGTGCCCAGTTTTTCTTAGGCTTATAGTAGGTAGATCCAATTCTGTAACTACGTCTACTAGAGAACCAATACATTCGTTTAATATATTCTTATCCATACTTATGCTTGGTCTTTCCTTCACGGGTAATACGATAATATGTCGTTCAGGGAACATCGACGGATAAACTCTGGCTCTTCCGAGCGTGAGATCGTTAAGCGGAGGCATTTTACCAGCAGTCTCCAACTCATGAGCACCATTATCAAACGGACGTTTATTTGCGGAAACCATAATAACAATGTTATCGTCTCGATCGAGTAACAACGTGTCGCTTTCCCTTATATGACAGCGTATACCGTGTGCAATAATTACTTGTGGTTCAGTTTGAGGGTCTTCGCTCCCATCAGAAGAAATGTGTTCTTCATCATCAGGACCGTTTGCATCTACGAGAAACTCGTCCTCTTCTTCTTCCTCATCATCTTCTTGTGGCTCGTCAGGTGGCTCTTCAGGTGGTTCGGCAAAGGTGACTTTTCTTTTTGGTCTCAGACCATTATATGCAGATTCGGTTGTTTTAGGTGGAGACAAGGGTTCTGGAATTAGGGATAGCTGTGTCGAGGCCGTTGGGGTGGTTACTGTCTCTTCAGTATCGTTTAAAGTGATAGCATGTCGCTTTCGTGGTCGATCATCATCAGAGTCAGTGTTACCTGCGTCTTCCAGACAGGCGCGAGCTGCCCCGGATTCAATACGTTGTTTCTTAAAGACGGGAAAGAAGGATGCGTAGGAAATATCTGCAGGTGGGTTCCTGGATAGTGCATCAGCGTTTTGGTTGTTGACACCTGCCTTGTATACGATTTTATAATCGTATTCCTCCAATTTCAAACGCCATCGCATGAGGCGAGAAGTGTGGTCCTTGACTCGATGCAGCCACACCAGTGGTTGATGGTCGGTGATGAGCGTAAACCTATGCCCATACAGATATGGCCTAAAGTGATTAACACAATACGTAATTGCAAGTAGCTCCTTTTCGATCGTCGAATAGTTCTTCTCTGCTGAGTTTAACACTCGTGAAGCGTAAGCGACAGGGAGGTCTTGTCCTATGACTCCTTGGCTCAGTATCCCTCCTACGGCGTGATTAGAAGCATCGGTAGTAAGCAAAAATTCACGCTCGAAATCAGGAAATTGCAGAATTGGTTGTTTACACAGCAGATCTCGGAGAGTCTCGAACACTTCCTGCGTTACCTCGTTCCAAACGAAGGCAGAATCCTTTTTCAGAAGATTTGACAATGGGCTGGCAATCCTTGAAAAATCAGGGATAAAGCGGCGATAATATCCCGCTAGACCGAGAAATTGGCGAATATTCTTTAAGTTGCGTGGTTTAGAAAAGTTCCTGACGGCTGTTAGCTTTTGTGGGTCTGGCCGCACTCCATCCTTTCCCACGACATGGCCAAGATAATTCACCTCGTGGCGCAAAAATTCGCACTTATCGGGTTGTATGCTTAAATTTGCAAACCTGAGTCGTGCCATTAATTTCTCAAGCCTTTCATTATGTTCACGTAATGTTCTTCCGAACACGATGACATCGTCGATATACCCGAACACTCCTTCCAGTCCCTGCAGTGCGTTATTCATCATACGCTGAAACGTGGCAGGTCCATTTTTAAGCCCAAAAGCCATGCGAGCATGCTCAAAATGACCGTCTGGCGTCGAGAAGGCGGTTTTGTGCGCATCAGCAGGGTCCATGGGAATTTGCTGAAACCCGTTGGCCAGATCAATCACCGTGAAGTATACCGCACCACCTAATTGATCGATGATGTCGATTATATTCGCCATTGGATGAGCATCACCCTTCGTTTTTTCATTCAAGTCGCGGAAGTCATTGACCATTCGCCATCTTCTCCTACCCATGGAATCTGGTTTCTTCGGTACAATCCATAACGGTGAACTATATGGTGAAGTAGAAGGCCTCACAATTCCCTTTTGGATCAGTTCATTAATTTGGCGCTTAATCTCCTCGCGATGCATCGGGGGAAACCGATATTGTTTGGTAAATACAGGCGTTTCGTCAGTTGTAATTATTTTATGAGTTGTCCAATTCGTTTCTCCTAAATATTCGTTCGGCAAGTGAAATATATCGCTATATTTGCTAATTATTTCAATAATGCTGTCCTTTTCAATCGCATTAAGATGATCGAGTCGCAAGAGTGGTAATACATTTGATAATCTATCAGACGATTCAGGAACGGATTCGCATACATCGTTTCGCTTATTGGCGTTATTATTACAAATTTCAGACGTAAAGGACGAAAGCCTTTCCGTTGAAGAAGGAAGCGCGAGCGGAGTGTTCCACGTCGGGTCCGCCGGAAATGATTGCATCAGCAAGCTTTCTTCGTTGCTTACTGAAGAATGTGTAGATCCCGCATGGGAATGAGTCGAGTTCGACTGAGATTTAGCAGATTCTGTAAGGGAATGTCGACCTTGGCCGACGACGCACCTTGATGCATCTGAGGGGAGGCACTGTTCGTGCCCTTGTAAATGCGAATTAATATTATGCAACTCTGATTTACTTGGCTCGATATCGTGATTTTGCGACATATCATTACTGACAGCTATTTCGGTGAGTGTCACAGTAGGAATTTCGATTTCGACCTCGTGGTCTAATGTGTTGGTTATTCGGGTGTAAGCCTTATTGTTGATACATATTACTCCGGCGTCCCCGCAATGAACTCCTTCGCATGCGCGTAGGCGAGGGAGATAACCGGTTTTAATTTCCGGATTGGAAACGCGAATCATATTCCCATGTTTGTGTGAGGGGGTATTACAATGGTTTCTCTTTCTTTAAATGTAAAGGTAGAATTACGCCAGGTAACTTGGCTATTTGCATAATCGATGCAAGCATTATGCTCGGTAAAAAAGGAGGACCCTAATATTCCTTGTGTAACGATAGGGAAGTTATCCGGTACCACATGAAACGTAACGGGCACATGTGATATGTGTGCTACAATCGTACCAAGCGTATTAGCCACATTTTCTGTAATTCCCGTGAGTTGGATAATCTCCCTTTCGTTAATAACAATGTCGTCCCTAACGGAACGTTTTCTTATTATATTCGGTTGCGCGCCTGTATCTAACATGAAGGCAGTTGGTCCGCAAAAGGAAGAAGATTGAAGTTCGACTGAGGGAACGTTTCCATTATCCCCTCTGAGGACGTAGACGGATCTGGGCTTGTCTCCAGAGCGTATACGGGACGAGCATTCCCGAGGCCTCGGGTCGCCCCGTTGGCCGAGACCTCCGGATTGTTTCCCACATACCGCGAGGCAGTATTATCCTTGCCAGTTTGATCGTAATTATTACTATTAGCATTATTGTTAAAATTATTTTCGCGATACTGCCTTTTCCGGCACTCGTTTATTAGATGACCAAATTTCTTACAGTAGCTACAAATTTTTCGCCCTGTATTCTCAGATCCGTTAGCAGAAGGGGTGGTTGAGGAACCTGGATTGGAGGTGGATTCGCGCGTGCCATGCTCAGATTGACGCCTAATCTGAGAGGCTACGCAGAACCTTTAACGAACGCAATGGTGGAGTTCTATCTGGCCTCCCAGGAGAGATTTACTCAGGACATGCAACCGCACTATGTGTACTCTCCGCGTGAAATGACACGTTGGGTGCGCGGTATTTGCGAAGCCATTAGACCGCTTGACAATCTCTCCGTGGAAGGTACTCTCATTGAAGTGTACGCATTTGCGGCGTAGAAGTGAAATTTTCCCGGGCGTTTCGGGTATTGCGGTAACGAGCTTCTTCTCTCTCGAGTCTTCTACCAATGTCAATGGCTTTCGAACAGGCCTCGGAGAAGCTATTGTATCCCTCGGCTCGGAGCTCGAGGCGATAATCGCGCGGAAGCCCTTCATAAAAAGCTTCAAGAGCGAAGGAATTTATAGTAGCTAATTCTGGTTCGAATAAGGATCGATTTAAATTAGTTTGATCGCCCTCTATGATGGCTGTTCGTAGATCCTTAATACGCCCGATGTAGTCTAATATATGCTCTGTGGGTTTCTTATACGCCATACTAAGTTGACCTCGATAATAATTGGCACTTCTTCCCGGACCGAAGGCTCTCTTCAAAGAGTCGATAAATTTATCTACCGTGGTGTGCAATTCATCTTCCACCGCCAAGTAAGCATGATCCGTTAATTTATTACGTAACATTCTGACAAAAATTGCTTCATCGATCAGTGGAACAGATTCTTTCGCTCTTTTACAGGCTCGCGCAAACTGCCAGACGGGAATGTTATGGCCATCGTATTTCGGCACTAATTCGAGCGCATCGCGGAGGTAGGATTTAGGATACGTTTGGGTTACAGAGGCATTATTTATGCCTGATTGAGGACTAGCTGAGGCGCCTCCTGCGGGGAATTGAAAACTCAACGGTGGCGGGAAATTTCCCAAGGTTGGTTCTACTGTAGGCGTAGAAGTGGAAGGATCCGTGATCCGGGCACCGGATAAGGCGTTGGTAATGGTTCGCAACATATTTTCCAACATATCCGTACGCTGGGTAAGTTCTCTTTCCTTTTCTTGAACAATTTTAATAGCTTGTTCATAATAACCCTTTTTTTCGTCTTCCCGTTGCGACGGATTCTTATTATCAGCGGAATTTGAAAAAGAGTCGTCTGAATGATCCATATTGATAAAAAAAATGATTATTATACCTCAAACAAAAGTTAAAAGTAATAGCTGTAATAAAAGAGCTGCAAACTAGCAAAAGTTTTCTTTATCAAAATAATATGACCGTATTTTGGCCTTTATAACGTTTAATCCATAATCCGTATACATATGTTATTACCTTATCGATCATAATCAGCACAATCAATTATCATTTATAGATTA
Organism: Temnothorax rugatulus; assembly: GCA_035220575.1. Classification (NCBI taxonomy): domain Eukaryota; kingdom Metazoa; phylum Arthropoda; class Insecta; order Hymenoptera; family Formicidae; genus Temnothorax; species Temnothorax rugatulus. Next base: position 53,269 of record JASTWL010000814.1, on the reverse strand, counting down.
TTGAAAGACAAAAATATATATATCCATCGTAATATTAATTTCATTACGGAAGTTATCTTTTTCTTAATCAAATTATTAATCAAATATATTCATATATTCCCAGTAATATCAACATAAATCATTATAAACATTATATAGATAGCGAGCCTTAAATATTGACAATTAAATATAGATATTCAGCGGACATATATTTCATACTTCTTAATAAATCTCTTGTACGTCTTCTTAACACACCAGCCGTTACGTCCTCTCCTATCTTTCCGTTTTCTTTTTGTAAATCACTAAGTGAACTGTACGTTTCGCATCAATATTACTAAACAATTCTACAGTAATATAATACAGATGAAACTGGAATCGAAAATTATTTATAATGCATTTAGATTTATGTTTTGCAATTTGTATGCGTATATGGGAATATAACAGCTGAAGTGTCACTACACTACACTTGACGCACACGTTTTTATCGATTATGCATGTCTCACTGTTCATAAATATATCGTCCTTAAATCCTTTGCACTAACATGCATCATATATATGTATTTTCATAAAAATTATAATTTTTATTTAAGGCACACTAAGAAAATGCATGGTTTATATACGCTAACATTTTTCAGAAAAGTGCGATGCCCGAACATCCTCGGTATTTTCATGTCAGGGATGCTAAGACATCCCACCGCTGTCACCAGTTGTTACGTCCGGGGTTAGGTCCGGGGACCTAAGTCGTCTACAGACGATTCCGAGTCTCGACATCGAACTCGCGAAACTCATGTTCGACCGTTAGACGCCGTGCCGTCGTAAGCGGTGAGATCCCGACGACGGGCAGAGGCGCCGTACGGCAAACCGGGCTCGTGCGACTACCGGCCCGCCACGTGAGTGTGGACCGGCCGCCTAGTAGTGTGTCACCTTGTTTTGAGCCTTTCGACTCACGAGACTCCTAGAGATATCATTGCCACCTTTGACTAGAGAGGATACGGCCTTAGAGGCGTTCAGGCATAATCCCACGGATGGTAGCTTCGCACCATCCGGACGAGTTCTTCGGGGTGACCCCTGGCCGCCGGGGTGATTTCGGAACGTCGGAGTGGGTTTACGCTAACCGAAGTATTTAATCAGTTTCACTACGTTAAGAAGAAGTCGAAGGTAAGTGAGATTCAGCTATTTTGTCTTTCGCGGCTTGGGCCGCGCTACACTCGCGAAGGAGGACACGAATTTTTTGCGTTAAGATTTCCGTCTGCACGATTCTCGGTTTCGTGCTGTCTTTGACGGGCGGAGACGGCTGTCGCGAATCGGGGGCGTCATGAACGCCTGGGGGAGGCTCGACTGTTACGGAACGAGACGGAACACTGAAAATACTCGGGTCGAATTCACCGGCCGTATGATATGCCCGTCGGAGCCTTTTCAACTGGTGGGCTTGTCCGGACCGCCTCGAACGTACCATTGGTTACGACAGACTTACCTTACGATAAGTAAATTATAATTCAGATTCCTATTTAAGGTGTATATGTCGCCTTCCTCCGTATTTGTGTCCTAGTCAATCTTGCGTGTATGTATTCTCGTGGCAGTGGATGTAGTTGTGTAGCCTTGAGCGGTAACGGGTAATTAATGACTCGATAATGCGTAATTCTTAATCTAATTTTATTTTACATATTTTAGGAAAAGAGGGAAGCTGAGATCAGAGAACGCCCTGCGGGAGGCGCGCATCTGGGTAAGGAGCGGTCGAGAACGCCCTGAGAGAGGCGCGCATCGGCGTGAGGATCGGTCGAGAACGCCCTGAGAGAGGCGCGCTTCGTCTGGTGGGTATCGGTTTAAGGATCGTCGAGATGTAAGTAAACGAAATTGTTTTGTGATGTACTGCAACTATTTTATTGTTGACCACACTCTTGTTTCCTTTTACAGGCGGAATCTCGGCTGATTCAATACCGGTGCCCGCGGGTAAAAGGCACGGGTCGATGAACGCGCCCGCGGCTAAGTTCGAATGACGAATTCGCGCTCACGGCTATGTTACCACGACACGTACGCGCTCACGGCTATGTTCGTACGCGAGTACGCGCTCACGGCTATGTTACCACGACACGTACGCGCTCACGGCTATGTTCGTACGCAAGTACGCGCTCACGGCTATGTTCGCACGACAATAACGCGCCCGCGGCTAAGTTCCCTCGACTCACGATGCTCTCGGATAATAATGTGGAAACCGATTGCTTAAACCGAATACAGAGTACCGAATGAATTGTCTGCCCGCTCCGCAGGGCCTGTATATATACCCCTAGTTCGGTGGTGTCCCGGGGTAAGGGACTAGGGTGGGAGCGTCCCGTTTGACCACGTTAACATTGACCACGGTCCCGATTGACCACGTTGATATTGACCACGTTGCAATTGACCACGTTGCGATTGACCACGTTGTGATTGACCACGGTCCCGATTGACCACCGTCCCGATTGACCACGGTCCCGATTGACCACCGTCCCGATTGACCACGGTCCCTATTGATCACCGTCCCGATTGACCACGGTCCCGATTGACCACCATCCCAATTGACCACGGTCCCGATTGACCACGGTCTCGATTGACCACGGTCCCGATTGACCACCGTCCCGATTGACCACGGTCCCGGTTGACCACCGTTCCGATTGATCACGGTCCCGATTGACCACGTTGAAATTGACCACGTTGCGATTGACCACGTTGCGATTGACCACGTTGTGATTGACCACGGTCCCGATTGACCACCGTCCCGATTGACCACAGTTCCGATTGACCACCGTCCCGATTGACCACCGTCCCGATTGACCACGGTCTCGATTGACCACGGTCCCGATTGACCACCGTCCCGATTGACCACGTTAAAATTGACCACCGTTGCGATTGACCACGTTGATATTAACCATGTTGTGATAGACCACGGTTTCGATTGACCACGGTCCCGATTGACCACGATCTCGAATAATTTATAAAGTGAGACTCACGTGCAGGGGGGGGCGAAGCCCCCCCCCGCTCACGCATAAAGCGAAATACATCTCCTACCCGGGCACGCCGAAGGCGTGTCCATAGGGGGGGTGCGGGGGGGGGGGCGAAGCCCCCCTGCCCACCCGTCAACCCAACCTACCCGCCCAGTGCACAGGGGGGGTGCAGGGGGGGGGGCGAAGCCCCCCCGTCCACACATGCTCTGGGAAAGATGTTTTGATGCACTTTATGATGTCGGCCGTTGACGCCGACCTTACAGGGCTGGCTCTAGGAACCTGGTAGACGTGATTCCGGGTCTTGTTCTCGGGGAAGGTGTCTACGTACTAATTTCGCTTTCCCGAATAGTGGGTTTGACGCCGACCCCATTTTAGCGTGTACTAGGTGTCTGTCAACGCGTACATTATACTTCGTCTTGAAGAAGACGTCTGCGTGCCGAATTCTCCTATCGTCGACGCTACATTGACGCCGACCTGACTACAGTGTTTACTAGGTGTCAGATAACCAATTGAGCCGACTTCTCCTCGTGGAAGAAGTCGGGATTCCGTTTTCCTTAACGCGTACTCGGATTCTGATATATTATATAGGATCAATGGAGACCGTGGTCAATCGGGAACGTGGTCAATCGGAACGATGGTCAATCGGGACCGTGGTCAATCGAGACCGTGGTCAATCGGGACCGTGGTCAATTGGGACGGTGGTCAATCGGGACCGTGGTCAATCGGGACAGTGGTCAATCGGGATGGTGGTCAATCGGGACCGTGGTCAATCGGGACCGTGGTCAATCACAACGTGGTCAATATCAACGTGGTCAATCGCAACGTGGTCAATTTCAACGTGGTCAATCGGGACCGTGGTCAATCGGAACGGTGGTCAATCGGGACCGTGGTCAATCGGGACGGTGGTCAATCGGGACCGTGGTCGATCGAGACCGTGGTCAATCGGGACCGTGGTCAATCGGGACCGTGGTCAATTGGGACCGTGGTCAATCGAGACCGTGGTCAATCGGGACGGTGGTCAATCGGGACCGTGGTCAATCGGGACCGTGGTCAATCACAACGTGGTCAATCACAACGTGGTCAATATCAACGTGGTCAATTTCAACGTGGTCAATCGGGACCGTGGTCAATATTAACGTGGTCAAACGGGTGCCACTCGACTAGGGTTCACGCGTGTACGCGAGACCGTCACGTGAGACTGTCCGAAAATCGCGTGATTTTCCGAGAGCGACGTGTGCCGGTACAGACAATTAATATTACACGCTTAATAAAGGAACTTATCAATTTATACGCTACATTATGTTATTTCCACGTTCCTATAATTATATTATACCTTAACTATAATACAATACTTATACGAATTTACACCACTATTAACAGACGTTCTATGATTTTACAATAGTATCGACATTATCAACGTTATGCGCGTTGCGACACGAACACGCGGCATATTAATCTTCGCTGTTCGTTACATTATACAGTGAATTACATTTTATTTTTGTTACGTATGATGGTCAGGAATAACATTTTAAGATAAATTTTCTTTTCTTTTGTGAAAGAAAAGACATTAGTAATGCTAATAAAGTGATCATATTTTGAAAACAAGTGCTGAGTATTTATTGTTTATTATTTTTGTTCATGCCGATAAATTATCATCCGCCAATTTCGCCGCCGCTGAAAGAGAAAATTATCGTCGAACTTGCCGCCGCCAAACTATTTTGCTTCAAACACCGCCGCTGATTTGAAATATAACGGCGCAGGGATCTAAACGTTTGTTAATCATAACAACCGAATCTATAATCAAACAGCAAAATAGAGCAAGATCGCAAAAAAAGTAATATTAACAGCAGTAGCACTTGTGGTGCAAGACTTAATAGATTCATCATCTGAAAGCGATGATGAAGATTTTGTAATGTAGCATTCTTTTGATATTTCATCATATATCTGTTTCTATAGAATCCATATTTGTAACTTCGTAATTAATACGATATTCACAATACGTGTGCACACGCAAAGCTTTTTCTTCAAATAAACAATCACAACAATTCACTACCATTCACTATTGCGCTGTTCATAGAGCCTGTAAACGCTAATGCTATTAATGCACTACCTCGGAAGGAAGAGCGTTGGTAGCGAGCAATTATGACGTATAACACTACCAGTAATGACGTCACGACAGCGTTTGGTAGCGCTATCATAGAGCTCCGCGAACAGCCAGTAGCGCTAGGTAGCGCTAATAGCGTCTCCCCGAACGCACTCTAGGAGTTAAACAATAGTCTTTTAATATATCTCTTTGACTGTATGCTTCGGTTCTTGCTCGATACGCGCTTGATGGTCAAAGATTTTGAATTCCTGTAGCATTCTCCTTTCGCCATTCTCCAAGAATAACATCACCATTATTCAATTCCGTATCTATGTAATGACTCGGACAGTATGTCCTCTCTCTTGCAATCGGTTGTTTTCTGTCATAAGGAAGTTATGGAGACACAAACAAGCCATAATAATTTTGTCCGCACTATCAGGATGCCAAGAGATTGAGTGAGTAAAGATTCTCCAGCGTGCTGCAAGAATTCCAAAAGTACTCTCAATTATCCTTTTGGCCCGCGAGAGTCAGTAGTTAAAAATTACTTTGTCCTCGGTAAATTTCGATCAGAATATGGTCTCATCATGTTCTTTGTCAAATAGAATGCTTCATCACCGACAAAAAAACAATGTGTCTCTGAATTACTTCCAGGTAATCTTGCTGTATCTTCTGGCAAGTTGAGTTTTCCATCAAGCAGAGCTTGTCCAAAATTGGATCGGGAAAATACACCAGCGTTGTTGTTGCTTCCGTAAGCTCCAACGTCTACAAGTGTAAACTTGTATTCATAGTCGCAGGCTGCCATCAGCACAATGCTGAAAGTTTTCTTGTAATTATAGTACAAGCTTCCAGAATTGGGCGGTGCGTCAATTTGCACATGCTTGCCATCTACGGCCCCTACACAATTTGGGAAGTTCCAGTTACTCCAAAAGCCACTGCAAATTTTTGTTCACTCTTCTCTGGTTGGGGTCCGCAAATATAAACGTGCCAGTTTATTAATATATCGCAAGTTTCTTTCACCACCTTATAAACCGTTGATTCACCAACACGATAGGCTAACGCAATAGACAGTGGCAAATCTCCAATTGCAAGATATCTGTAATATTGAAAAGTTGGATTATTCAATGAGCACAACAATCAAACGGGCACAGTAGAAAGTGTGCCGTAATCAACAACGTAGAAGTACGTCAACTATTTCGTGTTAAAGTATTATTCAGTGAAGGACAGTTGACGTAGTCCTTGAAGTAAATGAAGTAAATGAAATACTATGTACGTAGTACATAGTACATAGTATTTCATTTACTTATAAATAAAATATTGTGTACCTGAGAGTAATAGCGAGTCTCTGCTCCGGTTCCAAAGCTCTCCAATTTCTTTTCATCAAATGTGCTCTCATCCTTTCGAGTAAATTGTTAAAAAGTGGTAATGTCATTCGGGTGTAACGAAAAAACATCACCGAATCTAATTTCATTTCTTGCAGTAAATTCATACAATCTCCTTGATTGTTACGTTGACAGTTGATGGGACGGACCCACCACCTTCTGTTAGTCCACTTTTTTTATTTCTCTTGGCGACGCAGCAATATGAGACTAGCACCCAGAACCAAAAGTCCCAGCAACATTTCCTCTCCATCATCCATAATTCAGGAAAGGTGTTATACAAAAATATTTTCTTTGTTGATTATCCTGCATAAAATTTGCATAAAATTTTCTCATTCAAAGCAGCTTTTACATTCAAAAATAGAGGCATATATGCATATCTATGCGTCAAGCGCATATCTGTGCATCAATGTTATATCATTATAATCAGAAAAATCTATATTCTTCTCCGATATTTAAATCTTTCGATAATATTGACTTATTTAAAAAATTCAGTGGTTTATTTCTAGAGAAGCGTTCTCCTTCCTGTAAAAGATACGCTGTAACGTCTCGCTTATGAAAAGAGGATATGAAAGGAGGATGTATCCTCCTGTATCTTGTTAATCACTTACGAAAGGATGTATCTCTCTTGTATCTTGTTAAAAAATATCTTGTTAAAAAATTATATACTTGGTATGAAACGCTACCGCGTCTCTTGATATCAATCGCAACCTATTCCGCACCTATTCCGCATCTATTCCACAACTCATTCCTCAATTGCAGAATCGAAATAGATTAGTAAAAGAGTTACGGTCAAAGTTGCGGTTATAGAATAATTTGCGGTCAATAACTGCGGAATGAGTTGCGATTAAAACATTGGTTGCGGAATGATTTGAAGTTAGTAACTGCGGAATATGTGCGGAACAGGTGCGGAACATGTGCGGAACATATGCGGAATAGGTGCGGAACATATGCGGAATAGGTGCGGAACATATGCGGAATAGGTGCGGAATAGGTGCGGAACAAATGCGGAATATGTGTGTAACAAGTGCGGAATGTGTGCGGAACAGGTGCGGAACATATGCGGAACATATGCGGAATAGGTGCGGAACATGTGCGGAATAGGTGCGAAACATGTGCGGAATAGGTGCGGAACACGTGCGGAATAGGTACGGAACAGGTGCGGAATAGGTTGCGGAATGTATTGCGGTCAGTGACTGCGGAACATTAGTTACGGATATATAAAACATTTGAATTCAGTAAACTTTGCCGCCTAACACGGCTCTCAGTTACTAGGGATCCTGTAGGATGGGACAAAGCCGCCATTAATGGGATAGCTGAAGTGACGGCAGACATTACGCGTCATTTTTTAATAAAACAAAATAACTGTTTCGGAATGGCAGGGAATTTTACGAAGGAAGTCTGAGGCGAGTAAATTGTGAATCTCGAATTAAAGAAAGTGAGCTTTATTGTGTTGCCAGGTACATTGTGATTTGACTTTTATCTATCTTATGCCGGCGCACAGGGGCGCCGGACTTCTCGAAAAATCTAGAACAAGAGCTTTAATTTCGCTGCTTGTCTAGCTGTTAGCGGGCGACCAGGAAGGTCTTCGTCGTAGATGGAGCGGGAATTTGCAATAATGAGTCTCGATTGCAGTCTCGACACCCGGTATGTATAATGCCTCGGGGGAGTTATTCAATGCGAGAGAATATTCCTTGCGGGCAGGCTTGCCCTTATATGCTCTTCTGTTTGTATTTTGAACGCGAGAAAGGACAGCGCCCCACGGCGACAGGTGTTACTCGCGCCCGCGGTTCTGGTGCGGGGTGGTGCCGCGCCCGCCCGAATTGGCGGACTTGAGAGCGCAGAACGGGCTGCCGCTCTCGTGGACGCGCCGTACGGAATACGGATCCGTATAATAACTGTATCGAAAATATGTCTACGTAAATTCAATTCTAATTGAGGAATTATTTTAATTAAATTGTAAATTCAATAAATGAAAAAAACAGAACATTTTGAAAATCATTTTTATACTAAAAATGTGTTGACGCGATAGTCTGAGCAAATGTATATTATTAACTTCCAGCTCTGAAAATTAAAACTTTTTTTCTAATAAGAAAAATATTACGATTAGTAGTTTAATTAACAAAAATTGTATTCTTAATACATCTCCATGTTTTGAGGGTTCAGAAAGAGGATTTGTAATCAATGGGGGTTCAGTAGTTTTTAAGTAATTTAAGAATAAAATAAAGAAAACATTTTTATTTCTTTAATAAGTCAAAAGTGTGATTTCTCGTGAGAAGTATTTTAGTCTTTGCTTTGCTCAAATAAGATAAATATTAACAATTTGTTGACAATTTGAAATAATATGTACAATTTAAAATTATTTTTAATTAAACGTAATTTAAATTATAGAAATTTTTGTTCATGTTCAAAAAACGCAAAAAATTATGGATACAAAAAATCTTGTTGACTTTATGTTGAAAATTCATCTATGACGAATAACAGTGGTCTGCATGATTTGATTTACATGTTGGGATATTTTTGCCTGAAAATAACAATAAAAATGAATTAATGAACATTGAATATTATTAATAATAAATGAAACATGCGGCTATAACAAATACTTACGTTCTTGTGATAATTTTGCCTGAAAATACAAAAAAAATTTGATTAATGAAAATTGAATATTATTAATAAATAATATTAATAATAAATGAAACATGCAGATATAAAAAATACTTCCTTAACTGCATTAAATATGTCAGACAAAAATATCGAAAAAGATTTTTAATGTTTTTCGAATTGCAACATTTTTGGTTATAAACTAATTTAATTTTGATGTTCATTAGCCAAAGGCTAATTAAAATTTAAAAAAAAATTAAGCAGCTGTCTTCTGAATTATCAAAAGAGAAAAATTATATGTAAAGGGGAAAAGAAAAATAACAATTTAATGAATGACAATTTAATTATATTATGCGATTAAGATAATTCATAAGTTATCAATTGGACTTCCGGTTCCGGTGCGTTGATAGCGACAGGTGTGCGTGCGATGGAGAGAAATTAGTAGCGAAAGAGCGATTTGGAGAGAATTGGAGAGGACGAGAGCAGCTGGGCAGGGAAAGGTGGAGGTGATAGATTTGAGAAGGGGTGGAGACAATAAAAAGGAGAAAAGGTAAGGAAAGTGACGGGAAAGAGGTGACGGTTGCGGTATAGACGAGAGGTAATATAGAGGGACGATAGAACGGAAGACAGTAACGCACAAGCGAGCATAGGCTAGTTCGGATATAGAAGGAATAAATACTGTAAGTGCTTTCAGCCATAGGATAGATAGCGAGTAAGAGGGATAGGTAAAGGTAAAAGTGGCGGATGGAGATAGGGAAGGAAATAGGAATAGAGAGTGAACAGCAGGGAGGTAAAGGAAAGAAAAAAGAAAGCGAAGGAGAAAATAAAGCAAAAGGCAGGCCAACAAAGGCGGAGGAGCTAGCCAAACAGAGAGGAAGAACAGATAGTCTAGGATCGGTCAAGGATCTCATTCAGAAAAGGAAAAGAAAAGAGATAGAGGAAGTGGCGGCTAGAGCAGAGAAAGAAATTCTTGAAAAATTTAACGAAGCAAGGAGGGTCAACAGATCACCGCCAGCTAAAATCAAAAAAGAAGAAGAGGGAAAAAAAACATGGCGGCAAAAGAGCTGTTAAAGGAGATATTAAGGAAAATGGAGGAGCAAGAGAAGAAAAGAAAAAAAGATAAAGAGGAAATAAAAGACGAAATTAAGGGACTGAAGGAGGAATTGAAGAGGAGTGAGGAAATATAGGAGAAGTGTTCGAGAGCGCGCGGAAACGCGGTAGAGCGCGTGAAGGACAGGCACGAGGAAAGTTTGTGAGAGTCAAAACATAAGTACACACGATATAACACGAAATTGAATCAACATATATTATAAGTCTATATTACAAAATGTACAGAGTTTTATGGTTTTAGTCACGAGGAACAAGGCGTAAGCGCGCACAGAATTTAACTAAGGCGGGCTAGAAGCAGCAAAGCGGTTCGCGAAGCGAAGTACGAATTCGCGTAGGCAATTGCGAAGCGCGAAGCGGTGTACGAACAGGCGGTTCGAAAGCAAGCGGTGTTCAAAGCGGTAAACTGCGAGAGATGATTCAAGCGGGTGACTTCGACAAAAGGAGGGCCCTCGGTACGACGGCGAACCTTTTATTGACTCCGAGACGAGGCTCTTTCGAGGCGAATCGCCAATAACCACCTTATCGCATTTGAAAACTTGGAAGGTTGATGAAGGACTTAAGTGCCCAATTGGTAGCTACAGGCGCTCGCGGAAACGTCCGCGCCTGAGCTCGTATTTCGGCGAGTTGATTGGCCACGGGCGGCCTACGTCATCGCACTTGCGGCCGTTTTCGTCTTGCGATCCGAAAAGATCGTTGCGCGGTTGCGCTGTTTGCGCTGTTTACAGCATGGATTTTTTGCTTGTTTTTGCGCACTGTCGGCTTGACTTTATTATTCGCCGAAATGTCAGTGAACGTTCTGGAATGATATACTCGAAAAATCCATGCTGTAACTGGAAAATAATATGACTTATTTAACGCGAAATTCTACTCGAACTGAATTCGCACGATCTCAAACAAGAAGCAAAGAAAGGTGCTGGAAGAAAGGATAAAAAATCTGGAGGAGAAGGTGGAGAAGATAGATGTGAGGGACGCAAAGAATGATGGTGGGGAGTTGATAGGGAAAATGAAGGAGATTAGAAAGAAGTATGGAGATGGCGGAGAGAAGAAGGAGGAGAAACAACATAATTTGGAAAGAAGAGAAGGTAGGAAACGATAAGGAAAGGAAAGGGAAATTCGAAAAGCTGATGGAAGAAATAAACAAAACAAAAGGGATCGTTGAAGAAGTACAAGAAATAGGATATGGAGACAACAGAAAGAGGTTGTTGAGATGCAAAAACTGGGAATCCAAAAGAGACATAATGATGAAAAAGAAGGAACTAGGAAGGAAATATGGAGGCTTTCTAGATGATGATCTCACCAAAGAGGAAAGACAGATACAGAAAGAGATAAGAAGGATGAGAAGAGAGAGAAAGGAAAGAGAGTCACAATCGGTTACCAAAAGATATGGGAGGATAACAAGGAATGGAGATGGAATGAAAGAAAAGGAAAGTTAGAGGAGAGGAGTGACTTTCGTAGGTCATAGAGAAAGAAAAGAGGACAAAGAAATGGAAAACACGAGGAACAAGAGAAGGAAGGAGGAGTCACAGAAAGGGAAACAGGAAGGGGGCAAGAAAATAGAAGAAAAGCTGAACACTACAGAAGAGGTCAAGGAGGACGGAGGAAGCATAAAGGAGGAGGGAGAGAAAGTCGTTGGAGGAAACGATAGAGAGGAGGAGGAGGGAAATAAAGAGGGAGAGGAAAAAATAGGCTCCTGCCTCCTGGGGGGAGGAGACGTGGAAAGCAGTCTTCTGGAACGTAGCAGGTATAACAAACAAGGATAAGGACTTTTGGGAAGGGATAAAGGAATGGGATGTAATTGTAATGATGGAGACATGGATGGATGAGAAAGGATGGGAGAAAGTGAAAGAGAAGTTACCAAAGGAATTTAGATGGAGAGTACAGATAGCGAACAGGAGGAACAGGAAAGGTAGAGCGTGCGGAGGCATGTTATTAGGAATAAGGAAAAGGTTAGAAGAGATAAAGGAGGGAAGAAGAATGGAAGAGGAAGAAGGAAAAATCGAAGTTAAGATAAGAATAGGAAAGGAAATCTGGAGAATAATAGGAATATATGTAAACAACGATATAGACAGGAAGTTAAAAGGCTTGAGGGAGTGTACGGAGGAGAGGAAAAGAGGAGTAAGGACCATAATAGGTGACTTTAACGCGAGAACGGGAGAGGAAGAAGGATGGGAGGAGGAAGTCGAGGGAAAAGGGAAAGAAAGAGGAAGAAGATCTAAAGACAAGAAAGTAAATAAGGATGGCAGGAAACTACTGGAATTTATCGAGGAAAGAGGATGGATGATCTTAAACGGAGGCACAAAAGGGGATGAGGAAGGAGAATTTACATACACACTAGGGAAAGGTGAGACAGTTATAGACTACATTATAGGAGAAGAGGATGTTAGAGAAAAAGTGGAAAGACTGGAAGTAGGAGAAAGGGTAGACTCAGACCATCACCCTTTAATACTATGGATAAGAGGTAGTGCAAAGGGAAAACAGAGAAGGAAAGAGGTAGAAAGAATAAGAAGAAGAGGAATATGGAGCGAGGAGGGAAGAACGCAATTCAGAGAGAGGCTAGGGACGATAGGAGGAAAAAGAGATTTGCAAGAGGAGATAGAGGAAGGAATGTCGAAGATAAGAAGAGTAATATTGGAGAATGAAAATGAGAAAGGGAGAAGAGCTAACAAGAATGGAAGAGGATAATGGGATGAAGAATGCAAGGAGAGAAAGAGAGAAGTGAGGAGAGAACTAAGAAAATGAAGAAAAGGAAAGGGAGAGGTGGAAAGATATAGAGAAGAGAGGAAGGAGTACAGGGAATTATGCGAAAGAGGAGTAGGACAGGGAATTATGCAAAAGAAAGAAAAAGGAGGAGAAAGAAAGGATGATCAGAGAAATAGGAGAAGCGAGAACGGATGGAAAGGTGTGGGAATTGATAGGTAGAGTAAGGAAGAGAAGGAAAAGGATAAACGAAGAGATAAAGCTGGAAGAGTGGAAGAAATACTTCATGGAATTAATGGGTGGAGTGGAGAACAGGGTGGTGAAAAGAGAAGGAGGAAGGGACAGGCAAGAAGAGGAAGAGATAGAATTGGAGGAGGTAAGAAACGTAATAGAGAAACTGAAAACAGGGAAAGCAATAGGCAAGGATGGGATACCGAACGAGGCATGGAAGTTTGGACGAGGAGAAATGGTGAGATGGATATGGGAAATATGTAAACGGGTCTGGAGGGGGGAAGGCTGTCCGGAGCATTAGAAGGAAGGTGAGATAATACCAATAGTAAAGAAAGGTGAAGGGTGAGAGGCGAAGGACTATAGAGGTATAACGATTATGTCCTTGATGTACAAGATTTACACGGCGGTATTAGCCGAAAGAATAAGGAAGGAGGTAAAAACGAAGAACTTAATTTCCGACAACCAAGCAGGATTTAGAAAAGAAATGGGGACAATGGATCAAATATTCGCACTGAACTACTTGGTAAATAGACAACTGGGAAATGAGAAAGGAAAGATGACAGTTCTATTTGTGGACTTGAAGGCGGCATTTGATTCAGTTGATAAAGAAATATTAATCAAGGCAATGAAAGAGAGAGGAGTGAGGCAAGGATTAATTGACAGGGTAGAGGAGGTTTTGAGGGAAACAAAAAGCAGTGTGAGAAGGGGAGAAGAAAGAGGGGGTTTAATCTGGATGGCGAAGAGCTTGAGACAGGGATGCCCACTAAGCCCGATACTATTTAATTTATTAATTGCAGACATTGAGGATTACATGAGGAAGGGTGGATGGCGGAGGAGGAACAGGACATGAGATCAATGATAAGCAAGCTAGAGGGATATTTAGACAGGAAGGGTTTAACGCTGAGTATAGAGAAGACAAAGATAATGAGGTTTAGAAAGGGAGGAGGGAGGAAGAAGAAGTATGATTGAAGATGGAAGGGAAAAAAATTAGAGGAGGTCAAAGAGTTCAAATATCTGGGGTATACATTGAAGAAGAAAGGAGGACAGGAGGCGCACATTAAAGAGAGAAGAAGGAAGGCGGCAAGAGTAACGAGAGAAGTGTGGGGGATAGGGACGAGAATGTGGAAAAAGGATTGGAAAAGAAGGTTCTGGTTATATGATACCCTGATATGGACGGTAATGGGATACAGGGCAGAAATATGGGGATGGAAAGAAAGGAGGGAGATAGAAGGTATCCACGAGAGATATCTTAGATGGATATTTGGATTAAATTGGAGGACGCCAGGATACATGGTTAGAGATGAGCTGGAAAGGGAGAAGATGAGAGCCAGAGCAAGCAAGAGAGCATGGAAGTTTGAAAGAAAACTGGAAGAAGATAAAGGAGGGGAAGTAGCGAGAAAATGTTTGGAAGAAATGAAAGAGAGATGGAAGAAGGAAAGGATAATAGGAAGATAGGAGCAGGAGAGAAAAGACTACTTGGAAGGGATCGGGGTAGAAGCGGAAGGGGAGGAGGAATTGGAAGTGGAGGCATTGGAAAATAAGGAGAAATTGAAGCAAAAACAGGAAGGGATGGAAAAGATCATGGGATCGAGATACAATAGGTGGTATAAGTTTATAAGGAAGGACGGGATTCCGGATTATCTAAAGAAAGGATGGGAGGAAGCAAGATGGAGTAGGATTGCAAGGTTTAGACTGGGTAACGAAGTTAGAGAGGGACTATACTGGGGAAAAGAGGAGGATAGAAAGTGCAGGATGTGTGAGAGGGAGGAGGAGACGTGGGAACATGTCTGGGAAGAGTGTTCAAGATGGGAGAATTGGGATGGAGAGGGTTGGCAGGACGTGGTAAGGAGGCTACTGGGGGAAAAGGAAGAGAGAGAAGAATGGATGAAGGCGATAGAAGAGATGAGGCAGAATGGAGAGAGGAGAAAGGAAAAGGAGGTTAATCGGTAAGATGGTAAGAATAATCGTTTAGTTACAGATAAGGTCAGAGAGAAGGAGAGTAAGTGGCAAAGGGAGAAGAATAGAGTGCAGAGCGAAAGTTATAGTAGAGAAAGAGACGCTGGGGAGAAGTTGGTAAAGGAGTAAATAGGTGAGATAATGAGAGAGTTGAAGGAAGAAATAAAGAGACGGGAAGAAGAGATAAAAGATCAGAGAGAGGAGATAGAGAGCTTGAAAAGAAAGGTACGTAGACTGAAACAAGGCGCAGGGAAAAGGAAGAGAGACGACAGCGAAGAGAGCAGGGGCAGGCTAGAGAGAAGGAAGTGGTGGGCTGATGACGGTGAGAGAAATGATGACGAGAGAAGGAAAAAGAATGTGATAATAAGGATAGAGAAGGATAGATGGTTAGGAAAGGGAACGAACTGGGAGAAAGTGAAGGAGCTGTTTACAGATGGTCTGAAGATAAGGGTAGAGGTGAAGGAAGTAAGCGTGACAGGGCAGAGAGGAGAATGGATGACGGTGCTGGTGAGGATGGGAAGCGAGGAGGATAAATGAAAGGTGTTAGAGGCGAGGAGAAGGGAAGGGAGCAGGCTAAAGGTTAAAATGGATAAGGACAAATCAATAGAGAGGAGAGGAGGAGAAGAGAAAAAGAGGAGAAAGAAAGGAGAAAAGAAAGGAGAGAGGAGGAAGGCGGGAGGCCAAGCAGATCTGCGGACGAGGAGATAGCAAGCAAGTTGGAGGAGAGTCTGCTAATGGATACAGACGAGGACGAAGAAGATAGGAAGAGAGGAAAAGCAAAGGTCGAATAAGGAAGGAGGACGTTGGCAAACGTCAGAAGGAGGAGAGGAGGAGGGAAAAGGGGAAGAGTTGCGACAGGAAGAAAAAGCCTCCTCTGAGGAAACAAAAGAAGAGGAACGACGGAGGCACGAGAAATGAAAGAGGATGGATAGGGGAGCACCGGGCGGAAGACGAGGAGAAGGAAGAGGAGAGATAAGGAAGATATGGCCGGATTAAATGATTATGATTTATAAGGAAGGACGGGATTCCGGATTATCTAAATGATTTTGATTTTGATCTTCATTTTGATTTTGATCTTTATTTTGATTTTGATTTTGATTTTGATTTTGATTTTGATTTTGATTTTGATCCTGATTTTGTATGATTTTATGATGTGTATGGAAATGTACAGGGTTGGGTACGTCCCTTTAAGACCCCTTGGGGTAAATAAAGTATGCATTTATCTATCTATAAGTTATCAATTTTTAAACAAAAATAATTTTTTATAAAATTAGAATATTAACAAAAACAAAGAATATTAAATTAAGAAAAATCAAATTGTATATATCACTTATTTAATATAAATATGCATTGCCATTGTTTTACTAGATTGCACGTTCACAGTTTTTGGTTTATTTAAAAAATTACATTTATATCGATGATCTTAATTTAAACAGACAATATCTAACGATCAATTTATTTTTTAAGTTGTGACAATTAGGAATAGAGTAAGGGAGTTTCTGAAATTGAGATATAAATTATTGCTTAACATTTAGAGTTAAATCTGATAAAACTCTCTGCAAGTGGTTTCTAATTTGTTCCATTCCCAGAAAAAAATTTAAATTAAATTTAATTAATGAAATATAATGACTCGGCGTTGCTAATACGTTTTAAACGTGTTAATTTTAATTGGCATAAATATATCTGGTACTTTTTTTATCCCACTGCTTGTACGTATATTGCACAACATTTTTCCCTTCTTACGATGCATTGTAATATAAATATATATATTATACATGAGTATATATATATATATATATATATATATATATATATATATATATATGGGACTTCCGTTTCCGGAGCGCTAGAGAGTGACACGTGGTGACAGAGCAGATATTTTCGGTGGTGGGTGAGAGCGGGCATAGAGTAGAGAGATCAGAGAGGGGCAAGTGAGACGGAAAGCGGTGAGAGATGAGCGGAGAGAGAGAGAGCGGGTTGGGGGTAAAGAAAGGAGTTACGGATAAAGCAAGGGAAAGAGGTAGAAGGGGAAGCACGGGAAATCTGGAGGAGTTATGGAAAAGAAAGAGAGTGGGCGAGGATAAGAGCGGGGGAGAGGATATTTTCAAGACGAGCAATAAGACGGCAAGGTCTCCTAAATTAGAAGCGGAGATGGGTGTGAAGGAGCTGAGGGAGGTGATTATGGAAATGAGAGAGGAATTTAGGAGCATGATGGGAGAATTAGGGGAGGGTTTTAAGGATCAAGGAAGGAAGATAAGAGAGGAGATTGAAGAACTGAAAATGGATTTCAGGGAGCAGGAGAGGAGGTGGAGAGAAGAGAAGGATGAATTAAAAAAGGAGAAAGAAAAAATGGAAGAAAGGATAAAAAGGCTAGAAGAGATGGTGGAAGGGAGAAAGGAGGTGATAAGGGGGGGGATATGATACGGAAGAGAGGAGGTGGAAGAGAGAATGAGAGAGGTGGAGAAAAGGCTGGAAAGGAAGGAAAAGGAGGAAAGAAGAAGGAATATAGTGGTAAGGGGGTTGGAGGTAAGAGAAGGAGGGAGGAGGGAAGAGGCAGAAAAATAGCTGGAAGGAATAGGGGCTAAAGTGAAGGCATTGGAGGTGAAGAGAATAGGAGGGGATGCAGAAAAAGGAAGAGAAATGGTGTTGGTAAAGCTGGAAAACGAGGAGCAAAAATGGGAGGTAATGGAGAAAAAGAGGAATCTGAAGGGTAGAAGAGAGAGAATCACGGAGGACCAGACATGGGAGGAGAGAAGGGTAAACTGGAAACTGAGAGAGATAGCGAGAAGAGAGGAAAGAGAGGGAAGGAGGGCGTGGATCAAAACAGGGAGAATAAGAATAGAAAATATATGGTGGAGATGGGATGTAGAAGAGGGAGTGTTAAAGGATGAAAAGGGAAATATAAGAAGAGAGAGCGGGGGAGAGAAGGAGGAGAAGAGGGAGGATGTGGGAGGGGGTGGAAAAGGAGGAGAGGCGGGGGAAGAGGAGAGGAAGAGGATATAGAGAAGGAGAGAAAGAATAGCAGGATAGAAGTCAGAAGAGACGAGGACGGGGGGGGGGGGTAGGACGGAGTGGAGGTTAGTATTTTAAAATGTGGCAGGATTGGAAAATAAGGACAAGGAGTTCTGGGAGGGGCTAAAGAAGGAAGATATAATTGTCCTGACGGAGACGCGGATAGGAGAAAAGGGTTGGGAGAGAGTGAAAGGAAGATTGCCTAAAGGATATGAATGGGCAGTACAATGGGCGAAGAGGAAGAACAAAAAAGGGAGAGCGATGGGAGGGATGGTAATGGGAATGAGGAAAGGATTAAAGGAGAAGGGGACAGAAATGGAAATAGGTAGGGAGGGGATGATAGTGGGAAAGGTAAGGATAGGGGGGAGAGATGGAGAGTAGTAGGGGTGTATGCAAAGAAGGAGGAAATGGAGGAGACAATTCTGGAGTTGGGACAAATAATGGAAAGAAAGGAAGAAGGAAGGTATACGGTAATTGAAGGAGACTTAAAACGCGAGGACAGGAAGAAAAGGAGGGAGTGTGGAAGAAGAGGAGGAGGGCAAAGGAGGGGAGATAGTGGGGGGGACGAAAATCGAAGGATAAGAAGATGGACAGAGAGGGGAGGATGCTGGTAAATAGCCTAGAGGAAAGGGGATGGGAAATCTTCAACGGGAACATAAGAGGGGACGAGGAGGGAGAATATACTTTCACAGGAGGTAGAGGAGATACGGTGATTGATTACGTTATAGGGGATGGAGAAGTAAGAGAGAAGATGTTGAGTATGACTGTGGGGGATAGAGTGGATTCGGACCACCATCCCTTGGAAGTGGTACTAAGAAGGGGAAGTAGGGAAAAAGACAGAAGGAGAGGGTGGAGGAAAAGAAGCAGGGGGGTGTGGAACGAGGAAGGAGTGAAGGTGTTCATGGAAAAAATAGGGGAAGTGGAAGTCGAGGAAAGTGTGAAAGAGATAAACAAGGATTGGGAAGAAATGGAAACGAGAATTGCAGAAGCGATAAAAGGGGTAGAAGAGGAGCTGAAGGGAAGGAGGAAGAAGAAGGTAGGGTGGTGGGATGAGGATTGCGGTGAAGCGAAGAAAGAGGCAAGAAGAAAACTGAGAGAATGGAGGAAAGAAAGAGGGGAAAGAAGCGAATACAAGGAAAAAAAGAAGGTGTTCAACGAGTTATGCAGGAGGAAGAAGGAGGAAGAGAACTTAAGGTCGGAGAGAAAAGCGGAGGAAGCAAGGAGGGAATCGGAGGTTTGGGAGATAGTAAATACAGAGAGGAGAAAAAGGAGAGGAATAGAGGAAGGGATAGAGGAGGAAGAATGGAAAGAGCACTTCATGAGATTGTTAGGAGGAGTGGAAGAGAAGGTAATGATGGGGAAGGAAGAAAGGAGGGAAGAAGGAGAAGGAGAAGAGGAGGAGGAAATAAGCTTAGAAGAAATGAGGAGAATAATGAGGAAGCTAAAGGATGGAAAGGCAATGGGGTTGGATGGGATTCCAAGTGAGGTATGGAAGCACGGGGGTAAGGAGGTAGAGGATTGGGCTTGGAGGTTCATAAACAGGATCTGGAAGGGAGGAGGATGGCCGGAGAAATGGAAGGAGGGAATAATCGCGCCAATTGTAAAGAAAGGGGAGGGTAAAAGGGCGGAGGAGTATAGAGGGGTGACGATAATGTCGTCACTGTAGTAAGGTTTACACGGCAATCCTAGCGGAGAGGCTAAGAGAGGAGTTGGAAAGGAAGAAAATAGTTCCGCAAAATCAGACTGGGTTTAGAAGGGGAATGGGAACAATAGACAACATTTATGTATTGAACTATATGGTGAACAGAAGATTGGAGAAGAAAGGGGGGAAACTGATAGCCTGTTTTGTGGATCTCAAGGCGGCATTTGATTCGGTGGATAGAGGAGTTTTAATAAAAGTAATGAGAGAAAGGGGAATAAGAGAAGGATTGGTGAGAAGGACGGAGGAGATTCTGAGGGAGACGAAAAACAGGGTAAGGGTGGGAGGCGAAATAGGGGAAGAGTTCTGGACGGGGAGGGGAGTAAGGCAGGGGTGTCCACTGAGCCCGTTATTATTCAATGTGTTGTTGGCGGATTTGGAAGAGGAAATGAGCAGGGTAAAGTGGGGAGGGATAATGGTTGGAGGTAAGAGGGTGTATACTTTGGCATATGCCGATGACATTGTGCTGATAGCGGAGGACGAGGACCAAATGAGGAGCATGTTGGAAAGGTTAGAAGGTTACTTAAGCAGGAAAAGGCTGGAGTTGAACGCGGAGAAAACAAAGATAATGAGGTTTAAAAAAGGAGGAGGGAGGGACAGTAAGAGAAGATGGAGATGGGAAGGAAAAGAAATAGGAGAGGTAAAGGAATTCCGATATTTAGGGTACGTTTTTCAAAGGAATGGAGGACAGGAAGCACAGATAAGGGAAAGGATTAAGAAGGCGGCGGCGGTGATGGGGAAGGTTTGGGGGATAGGGAAGAGAAGATTTGGAAAAGATTGGGGAAAAAGATTGTGGCTGTTTGACAGGTTGGTGTGGACAGTAATGGGATATGGAGCAGAGGTATGGGGATGGAGAGAGAGGGAAGGAATGGAAAGATTGGAAAAAAGGTATATTAGATGGGTGTTGGGAGTTGATGGAAGAACCCCATGGTACTTAGTGAGGGAGGAAGTACAAAGGGAGAAATTGAGAGGAAGGGCAGGGATGAAGGCATGGAGATTTGAGAAGAGATTAGAAGAGGAAAAAGGAAGTGAACTAGCGAGGTTATGTTGGGAGGAGTTGAAGGGAAGAGAGAAGGAAGGAAGAGTGGGTTCAAGTTGGGAGCGGGAGAGGGAAAGTTTCTTCGAAGAAAGAGGAGTGGGGTTGAAAGAGCTGGATAGGTTGAGAGAAGAAGGTGACGAATGGCACTACAGGTTATTCGGAGGTGATAAGGAGAAGCAAAGGAAAGAGAGATGGGAGAAGATTGAGAAATCGGAATATAATAGGTGGTATAAAGTAATTAAAGGAGAAGGAGTGCCGGGATATTTGAAGAAGGGATGGGGAGAGAGTAGATGGAGAAGGGTAGTAAGGTTCAGATTAGGGAACGAGATGAGAGAGAGCAGGTATTGGAAAGGAGAAGAAAAGAAGAGGTGTAGGAGGTGTGAATATAGGGAGGAAACATGGGAGCATGTATGGGAGGAATGCAGAAGGTGGAAAGCAGGAGGAGGAAGTTGGCAGGAAGCGGTGAGATGGGTATTGGGTGAGGAAGGGGAGGGAGAGGAATGGATAATGGAAATAGAAAGGGAGAGAATGGAAAATAAAGGGGAGTAGAAGGAATTAGGAGAAGAGGCGGGTGGCAACACGGTAAAGTGGGAAAGGAGGAGGATAAGAGGAGGGCTGAGGAGACAAGGAGAAAGGCGGGGAATTGGAGAGGTGTTGAAGGGAGGAGGATGGATTGGTAGAGAGGAGGGTAAGAGAAGGAAAAGAGAAGGAAAGGAGAATGAAAGAGAGAAGGAAGGAAAGCAGGAGTACGAGAAGGATGGAGGAGGTCGAGACCACGAGAGGGATGGAGGAGAGACGCAGGAGGAATGCGGGCGAGGAGGAGGCGAGCAGGTGGAGGGACAGGAGGACAGGAAGGAGGACCCTTGACAGGAAGGAGGAAAGCAGAGGCGAGCAAGACCGGATGAAGCGGAAGGGGAGATACAGAGGGCCGAAGGAAGAAGGGGGAGGGAAGGGGAAATTTAGAAATATATGTAAGGTCGCAATTGGCCAGGGTAAAAAGGGGATAGGTTGTAAAGGGTTGGGTACGTCCTTTAAAAACGCCAATAGATTACAGATTGCAAACCCGACGGGGAATCGCAATAAATCATACATACATACATACATATATATATATATATATATATATATATATATATATATATATATATATATATATATATATATATGTATGTATATATATATATATATATATATATATATATATATATATATATATATATATATATACATATATTCCCAACTAATAGACTGCGCGCCGATTATTTGTCGGACTTGAAACACAGCTATCGTTGGAAATTTTAATACTCTTCCCTCCCCGGAATTAAATATCCGCGATTTAATTCTTAAAAAACTGTAAAGAATTTATTGCGAAAAATATTACCTCAGCCAGGATTCGAACCTGGAACCTCCCTCATTCCGTGAAGGGCGTCGTACCAATTCGACTACCGAGGCATGTGATAATATTTATCGCAATAACCGGTTAATAATAGTTAACGCATGTTTCAGCCTGCGTAAATTCAAATATGTCTTTTAGACTCTTGAAAATGTCAATCAATTAATAGATGGCAATAAGAGTCAGGCGCGGTACGTAGTGCGCAAGTACAGAAATTAATAGTTACATAGTAACAAATTAAAATGTATATATATATATATATATATATATATATATATATATATATACATATATTCCCAACTAATAGACTGCGCGCCGATTATTTGTCGGACTTGAAACACAGCTATCGTTGGAAATTTTAATACTCTTCCCTCCCCGGAATTAAATATACGCGATTTAATTCTTAAAAAACTGTAAAGAATTTATTGCGAAAAATATTACCTCAGCCAGGATTCGAACCTGGAACCTCCCTCATTCCGTGAAGGGCGTCGTACCAATTCGACTACCGAGGCATGTGGTAATATTTATCGCAATAACCGGTTAATAATAGTTAACGCATGTTTCAGCCTGCGTAAATTCAAATATGTCTTTTAGACTCTTGAAAATGTCAATCAATTAATAGATGGCAATAAGAGTCTATTAGTTGGGAATATATGTATATATATATATATATATATATATACATTTTAATTTGTTACTATGTAACTATTAATTTCTGTACTTGCGCACTACGTACCGCGCCTGACTCTTATTGCCATCTATTAATTGATTGACATTTTCAAGAGTCTAAAAGACATATTTTAATCTTAAAAGCTACTCTAATTTTTTAGGAGAATTCCGCGAAAAAGGGAAATCGTGGAGTCCACAGGACGTAACAATTGTATAGGTGTCGGATTAAGACAATTACCGCCTTGTTGCCGAACGGAACCAAAAAAATTTTCGACACAATCTTGATTCAATCTACGTGTTCCGAGATATGGAAAATTATGATTTTTTAATGTTTCCCAAAGCTGAATTATGCTATTAATTGTTATCTGCCAGCATTCAAAGCATTTAACTTTTACATATTTACCATTATTATTATTATTAACCACTTTAATACTTTTTATAAGATCTGACGTTTCTTGCAAAAACTGCATTTGCTTTTTACTTCCGGTAAAAACTTTTCCATGTTCTTTAGGATTATTTACGGCAGACGAATTTAACATATCGAACAATTTATCAAAATGATCAATTAAATCTATAGTTCCAACGACTTCAGTCGGAAGAAGACCGACAGACATCTGTGTACACATTCCTGCACATACATGGTTACTAAGTACTTGTACGGCATATTTAACTTTCATTCTCATAAAGTTATTTGGGTCCATATGAATTTTTGATAATTTAGGAGCTGCTCTTATCCATTGTTTGATGTCTTGCATATAAAACTGTCTAATATGATCCCACGAAGCTACTTTATTATTAAATTCAAAATTATGTTTTAACAAATTATTTCGGGTTGCTTTTATTAAATGTGGAGTGTCAAAAATGTAAACTAAATTTTCTCCGTTAACTGAAAAAGTTGAATTTTGTGTAGATATTCCTAAATCACGGGACAGATGTATAAAATTAGAACCCATGTCCGTAACCAATGCATGCACCATAGCACCTGTATTTCTTAATTTAATTATTGTATCAAATATCAGATTTTTTTAAAAGTTCATATGGCATGTAGTCTCTACAAAACAAAAAACAATACGCACCTTCCAATTACCTGCAATACTACGTGCCATAATAACTAAAGCGCTTCTTGCAGGTTTAGATGATTTTTTATCACCAATGTCTTCGAAACCAATTATTTCATCCCGTGATATATTATAAAATAAATGAGCTTTTAAGCTCATTTCGTCTGCACATATTATGCAATGACGTTCTATGAGAGGCAACGTATTTTAATTTCAATTTAAGTGCTTCAAAAATTTTATCATTTATACCAGGCTCAATATTCCATTTTTGCGTAAATAATTGTAGAGAACGTACAGAAGGCAATGCAATTGAATCTTTCAATTCCCGGTACATTCGTGGACTTAAAAAAATAATGATAAAGCAAATTTCTTAAATGCGGGATCATATCTTCTGCCACGTTTACATTTTAATTGTGCGTCGACTTGTGCCGCTAAAATTCTATTAAATTTTTCCGGTAATAACTTACGGCCTAGTTTTTTTAGTTGATCGAATTCGTTTTCTTCTTCAACTTTTGTAGCTTTCTTCTTCTTTTCCATACGAAGCCGTCGGATTGTTTCACGCATTACTTTATTTTTTGCGCCTTTAATTTTTGGAACTTCTCTCGCAATTTCCTTTTTCTCGGACTATCATCGGACGATTTATTCCTAACTGCAGGCTTCTTGATAGTGGATGTGCTCCTATAATATATTCCAAACGTTAGATCCATAGCACAAAGATTATTTTTAAATATGATATATGTAATCATGTAACTATAAATTTGTAATAAGAGACAAAAACAGCAAAATAATATTAAATAAAATCTAAAGTTAAAAGAAATTTAAATATAATGTGTTAATAAATAAATTACATATATCCTGACAATTATATTTTATAAGAAAATTTTTATTACATAACAAATAAAGAAAATAAAAATACATGTTTAACTTGTGACGTGACAATCGTCGCGTCCCTGGCCCGGATGGTAGCTCGGCCGAGGGAGACGTCAAGGGTGGTGCCTCCGCCCGGGGCGGGCGGGGCGTTAGCGTTAGATTTAGGTTAACGGGATTGCGAGACTTACAGGTGCGGAGCAGATGGCCGAAGGGATTATTGTACCGACGTAAAGTCGCACCGAGGGAGTCGGCGAACGACCAGCTGGGAACGTGTCGAGGACGAACGGCCGACGGACGGGTCGCGCTGGGGCCCATAGCCGGTGCCGCGTAACGCCTGTCGGGGAGGAGGACGCTGGCCCGCCACACGGAATGACGACCCGCACACGGAGGGACCGGAGAGGGGGACGCCCCGGCGAAGGTCCCCGTTGAAGGGTCATCCACCCCCGGAGTATGCCACCGGTCGACGAGCCAGGGCCTGGCCAGCCCGACCGTCGAGCAACCGATCCCGGAGTCGCGGCCTGGACAGCCGGACCCGGCGCCATTTTGGGCACTACCGCAAGCGGGTGGAGGCAGGCGCGAGGGCGCCGTAGTAGGCGCAGCGTCGAGTAGGGCGCAGCACCCGCCAAGAGAGACAGGGCGTGCGGCACCGGCGCGCAGGAGCGTCCACCGCGGGCCCAGCGTGATTCCCCCGAACCAGAAGTTGGTCACTGTCGCGCGGGCCGTCGTACAGAGAGGTGCCATTCAACCCCCCTGACGAGACTACCTGTTGCCGGAGCGGATTTCATTGTAAGGCCACTGTGCAAGCACCAAGTAAGATCGAAGCAATACCGAGGTCCTCCCGGGAGTCGCGTTGTACCGCGGAAGCATGTGATCGCTTAATTATCCCGAAAAGAATACCGCGGGAGGACTCGGCCGGAAAAGTGCGTATTCGCCCGTCTCGGGAGTTCGGGTGCGCGGCCGCCGGCAGTCAACGCATTTAATGGTCGTGTCGTCGGGTTAATTGTCGCTTTGTGAATTAATTGTCGTATCGTTGGGACCCGTCAAGGGCCGTATCGTGTAGACTCGGAGTCTGGGAACGGCGAAATGCGCTTCGCGTGATTGAGCGGTTTTGGGCGAGGTGTTCTCTGTACGGGCCGGACACCGTATCATCGCGGGGCCGTAGGGGATCCGCGTGATCGCGTCGTGGCGTGCGGGACACCGTCGCGTTTTGTGTGTTGCGGACCTCGCGAGGCGTAAATCGCGGGGTCATTTCAGGGCTCGTGGAATCCGAGAGATTCGCGGCCATTTCGGGACTGCGAGATCGCGCTAAGTGTCGGAGGCGTAATGTATCGCGAATTGTAATCGTCTTGCGAGCCGTTCCCATCTCGTCGAGTCGTGAAAATTACTTCGGGTTATGTGTGCGTTCGTAAGTCTGTTGCGTCGAGGGGAAATTCGGGTTATGTGTGCGTGAATCGTAAGTCGGTTGCGTCGAGGGGTAATTAATAGTTGTCGGTACCGCGCGATTCAGGGAGGGATTTGTCGTAATCTAAAGGTGTGTCAGTACCGAGACACGCGGGGTGGGACTCGTTGCATAGCGGAAAATAAGAGAGGAAGCTCTTAGAGCTCTTCGAACCGAAATCGGGATCGCGGCAGGAGCTACTGCGCCGCCATTATACGCTGTGTTATTCTATATCCTATTAAATATATTTTCTATATCTTGCTAATTCTGGTGTGTACTGATTGCGCTGCGCTCCCTCTCCTCCTATATCGGACTCACGCCTGAGGTGGTAACGGATCAGGATTTCGTGTATCGTGGTGCGAGGAATCGCACCTGGCGCCCATTTTACGTTTGGTGAAAAGGATTCGGTCGAGCTACCATCGGCAGTAAATTAATAGAGCCCTTCGGAAACGTTGGCCCTTTTGATAATAAAATGACGGCGCGCTCCTTCTCGGCCGGCGAGACCGAGCGGACATCGTCGTCGTCATAAAAATTTTGGCGCCCAACGTGGGGCCTCTCGCCCGAGAATTCAATAATTAGGAGGAAAGATCGGGAGAGAGAGCGTGCGCAATAAAAATTTATTTTTGTGTTATATGTGTGTGCTCCCTATATGTGTGGATTGATTGAACCCCCATTATTACTGTGTTAATTTAAGTGAATATTCGTGGCCCTGGAATTTCGGTGCCATGTTCGTAGTGCGGGTTATCGCGTGAGAGCGGCTTTGTTTTGGTTCGCGTGCGGCCGGTATTCGGGAACTTGAGTTTTTCTGTCGTTTCTTGCGCCGCATTCCTGCCTGTTTACGTTTCGGGAATATTGTCGACTTGATAGCTGAGTTTCGCGAGAGTGAATAGCGTCCGATAATATTGCGGCTGGCATACATTTTCGTTGGTTTGCGAGTTCGGGAAGATTCTCCGTCTCCCGCACGAGGGGAGACGTCGTGTACGCGCCTTAAAACAAGTTCACCCGGAGGTTGGCGGCCC
This sequence comes from Temnothorax rugatulus, assembly GCA_035220575.1. Classification (NCBI taxonomy): domain Eukaryota; kingdom Metazoa; phylum Arthropoda; class Insecta; order Hymenoptera; family Formicidae; genus Temnothorax; species Temnothorax rugatulus. The sequence goes on along the minus strand of JASTWL010000814.1, from coordinate 26,061 downwards.
CGGTTATTGAAGGGAGATAAGATTTTCGGTTTCGTGTTTGACAGTCGCGGTAGGTAGGCGAAGATAGGACCCCTTCGAGGGGGTTGGGGTAAAGCGGGGAGGCCCCGCGGTATGCGGGAGGACGACTCGCCTCTCCGGTGGGTTAGCCGGCTAACGAAGGAACAGGCGATTCAGCACTTGGAGGATCGGGGATTGAGCACGGACGGTATCTTGCCGGTTTTGCGCGCGCGTTTACTTAGATACGAGGCGTCCGCGATGAACGACGCAGCGAACGACAATCCCCCACCCCCGCCCCCGCCTATGATAGGAGTGCAGAACGCCACGCCGGAGGGCGACCGCGGGATGGCGCAAAGGGTTGGGACCGCGAGCGAGGAGGATCCCTTCGCGAATCTGGGGGCGTACAGTTTGCCGCCCCCCCTCCACCCCGGGAATACGGGGGGGAAACCCCTTCGTACGGCACCCCCGCAAACGGAGTACCCGTCGCACGTGTACGATGGCGTCGCGCGGGCCACAACCGACCGGCGAAACACGCGCGGATCCGCGGCTGAGGCCTACAATTTGATGAGGAAGTGGAACCTCCACTTCTCGGGACAACGCGGTAGTGATGCGGAGGCATTTTTGCTACGCATTCAAGAGGCTCGGGCGATTATTCCGGTGGAGGACGCCGATTTATTTAAGTGTTTGTCCCTGTTCCTATCGGGTACCGCGTTATATTGGGTCCGTTTAGAGAGCCAGAATTGGCGAGATTGGCGGGATTTCGAACACGCGTGGCGAGCCAGATTTGGCGACCCGGATTACTTATTCACACTGCGGGAGGAAATCATGCGGAGAACGCAGGGGGAAAACGAGTCGGCGGTCGACTATTTAACGTGTTTACGGGCCTTATTCGCGCGGATGAGTCCCCCGTGGCCTCTCGCGGAACAGCTCACGCTTGCTCATCGCAATCTATCGCCGCGGTTGCAGATTGCCATCCGTCGTTTTGAATTCTCCGACTTCCACACGTTGGAGGATATGGCCACGCGACTAGAACGAAGTTTTCTCGCGGACAAGATGTATCGGCCACCCTTGTTGCCGGAACAGTCTATCTTCCCGGATCTAGCATATCACGCCCCGAAAGGGAAATCGCGAAATCCAGGCACAGTCGCCGCGGGGGAGGCGGTCGGTACGAAAAGCGGGAAAAGGAAAAAGGCCGCGAAAGCCACCGCTACCACCGAGGCCGCGCCCTCTACCGCTGCCGCGGCGGTAACCGATCTCGACGATTCCAACATGAAATGTTGGAATTGCGAAAAGACGGGACATCGCGCGCGTAATTGTAAAGAGGCTCGGCAGCAACATTGCTACCGATGTGGCAAGCGGGGATATACTACGCGGACGTGCCCTACGTGCTCGGGAAACGCGGGAGGGAGTCAGTAGAACGGGTCCCTACGGCTCCAGTCGTCGAGAACGAGGCCCAAACCGCGAAAACAGATGCCGAAAGGCTCCCACATTCGTACGTAACGTTCGATTCTCCCGAATTGCCGCCTTTGCAGTACTTTAAAATTAAGATAGGCGGTCGCTCCCTGCTAGCCTTGGTAGATTCGGGATCGAGCCGGAACGCTTATCGGTAAGGAGGGAATGCAAATCGTGCAGAGCTTAGGACTAACTACCGCACGTAGGGGAGGTACCCGGATCCGGATGGCAAACGGACAACTCGCTACGGTCCGACATGAAGTATCGCTCCCATTACAGTTGAAGGACCGAAGTTCTCGAATCTCGGTGGGCATATTACCCGATCTAGCTGTACCGTGTATCGTGGGGATGGATTTCCTGACAAGGTTCGGCATCGCGTTGGACTTCGGTAAAGCCGAATGGTATTTCGCGGATAGACCTCGCGCTCGGTACCGGTTTCATTTAAAGGAGACGGATTCTCGCGTTTGTTGCGGGTTGGCAGAGTTAACGAAAGACCAACAGAAACACCTGAAAAATTTTTTACGGAATATAGCAACCCCGTCGGAAAATCCCGGTTTAACTGATTTAACGGAGCATAAGATCGAGGTAGGAGACCATCCGCCTCTGAAACAACGTTGCTACCTAGTTTCGCCGAAAGTGCAAGAAGCGATTCGCGCGGAAGTAGATAAAATGCTGAAAGCCGGAATAATCGAACCGTCCTCCAGCCAATGGTCAAACCCTATAGTAATGGTTAAAAAGTCAAACGGCAAATACCGGTTTTGCTTAGATTTCCGAGGGGTTAATAAGATCTCTAAAAAGGACGCGTACCCGATACCACCGATGGACGGGATATTAAATAAGTTACGTTCGGCGAAATACATATCGACAATCGATTTAAGTCAAGCTTATTTCCAAATTCCGTTGAGTGAAGATAGTCGGGAAATTACCGCGTTTAGCGTTCCGGGAAAGGGGCTATATCACTTCGTCCGAATGCCATACGGACTGACGGGGGCCCCAGCCACATTCCAAAGATTATTAGACAGCCTGATAGGCCCGGAAATGGAACCCTTCGTCTTCGCGTATCTCGACGATATAATTATCGCGACGGAAACCTTCGAGGAACACCTCGAATGGTTGAAGAAGGTATTAGATAAGATCACAGCAGCGGGATTAACGATTAACATGGATAAGTGCGAATTTTGTAGATCGCAAGTTCGTTACTTAGGTTTCGTCGTAGAGGGGGGAGGCCTGTCAGTCGACCCAGAAAAGACGCGTCCGATAATGGAGTACCCAGCTCCGCGAACCCTTAGGCAACTGCGTAGATTTCTCGGAATGTCTTCATGGTATCGTAAATTTATACCGCGATTTGCGACGCTTAGTGAGCCCTTGACCCGCCTTTTGAAGAAAGGCAGGCGCTGGGAGTGGGGGGATGAACAGGTTCATGCCTTCAACAGCATCCGGGAAAGCTTGATGGCTGCCCCTGTCCTGGCGTGCCCGAACTTTGAAGAGCCATTCGTATTGCAGACGGACTGCGAGCTCGGTTGGGTTGGGGGCGGTCCTAACACAAAAACTAGAGGGCGAAGAACGCGTAATCGCGTATGCCAGTCGCGTATTGTCGGACCCGGAAACCCGGTATTCGGTAACGGAACAAGAGTGTTTGGCCGTGGTGTGGGCCATTCAAAAGTTTCGGCCTTACTTGGAAGGCTACAAATTCACTGTTGTCACGGATCATAGTAGCTTACGGTGGCTCCACAACTTGAAAAACCCCACGGGTCGTTTGGCTCGATGGGCGTTAGAATTGTTGGAATATGACTATACCGTGGAGTACCGTAAAGGAGCCCTACACCACGTGCCGGATGCTTTATCGAGAATGTATGAAGGCGCGGAAGGCGGAATCGTGAGTGCCGCGATCGAGGTCGAAGAATGCGAAGGTACGAGCGACGAATGGTATCGGAAACGGTATAGGGAAGTAGCGGCAGACCCGAAAAGGTTTGCCCATTGGAAAATAGTCGCGAAGCAATTATATTTCTTGCGATCGCGACCGGTCATCTCGGATATAGTTCGAGATTTAGATCGGTGGAAATTGGTGTTGCCGCGAGAGCTACGCGCGGAGGCTCTGCGCGAATCCCACGACGCCCCTCAAGCCGGTCATTTAGGAATAGAGAAGACATATCAGCGTCTCGCTGTGTCTTATTACTGGCCGAATATGTTTCGCGAAGTTACCCGGTATATCAGGACGTGTGATACGTGCCAGAGGACTAAAGTCGAGCAGGCTAGTCCCGCGGGGTGGATGGGGCGTCGCGTCATTGAGGGGCCGTGGACTGCCATCGCCGCGGACATAGTAGGGCCCTTGCCGCGAAGTAAAGCCGGATACCAGTACCTTCTGGTGATCCAGGACTTATTTACGAAATGGATCGAGATCAAGCCTTTGCGGGCGGCCACGGGCCCGAAAATAAAGGAAGCCTTAGAAGATCTTATCGTGTCGCGGTGGGGTACGCCAAAGATTCTCCTCACGGATAACGGGACGGAGTTTGTAAACCGCGTGATGAAGAGCTTCGCAGAGGAGAACTGGTATCACGCACACCACTGTACCGCCATACCATCCGCAGGCCAACCCGGTAGAAGGGTCAATCGAACGTTAAAGACGATGATCGTGTCTTTTATTGAGAGGGATCACTAGGGAGTGGGACAAGTATCTCCCACAATTTCGTTTTGCGTATAATACCGCGTCGCATTCGTCCTTGGGAGCGTCTCCTGCGTTCGTGAATCTCGGGCGCGAGCCGATACCGCCGAACTCGCTTCGCGACCGTGGGGAAGAGGTAGGCCAGGTTGAACCGCGAGCCCCTGCGGAGTGGTCGCAGCGCATGACCGAGCTGCAGGCTATGCGAGAGTGGGTAGTGGAAAATTTGGATCAAGCGAACCAAAGGCAGGCCGCCCATTATAATCTACGTAGACGGCAGCGGAGGTTCCGCGTGGGAGACCTAGTGTTGAAGAGGCAGCACGTGCTGTCCTCGGCCGCGCAAAATATCGCGGGAAAATTGGCACCCAAATTCCAGGGGCCTTTGCGGGTCAAGCGGGTGATCTCTCCGGTCGTGTACGAGTTGGCACAGCTGGACGGATCGTCCCTTGGCAAGACCCATGTTAAAGACGTAAAGCCGTACTATCCCCCTGAACCCGACCCCGTAGGGACTGCCGAGACATCCGGTACTGCCGAGGTTGCCGCTAGTGCCGAGAGTGCGAACAGTGCCGAGGAGCCAGTAGAGCGAGGAACGGCGGTTATCATGGCCCGACGGTTCCACAGGAGGATGTGGGCCTCGTTCTGGCTACGTCATATGGACGTCTGGATGATGGTGGACGAGACCGACCCCGAATTCTGGGACCAGCTCGGCCAGACTCTAGAGGAGATGTGGAGGGCCCACGGGGCGGACGAAGGCGTGCGGATCGAGGAGCTCCCGCACCGGGTGGAGCGGGGTGTACAGACCCCTAGGGCGGAGCATACCCGGGCCACCCAAACGGAGACGGAGGCACCCGAGCCCCCGCGTAGGGTGGAGAGAGGCGCGCAGACGTGGTGGAGCCTCGGAGAGGGAGAGCCCATGGGCCCGCTCTTGCGCCGAGCCCGGAGGGAGCCGGCGGCCGAGGACCGACGCCAGGAGCGCTGCACCCAGACTGACACGGTGGTCACGTGCCCGGTGGGCACGCAGACCCCGACGGGGGAGACCGCACCAAGACAGCCCCTCTTTCCCCGCGGGTGCTGGAACTGCCGCGAGATGGGGCACGCATACACCAATTGCCCCCAACCCCGTCTGCGGGAATTCTGTTACGGGTGCGGGGCGGGCGAGGTGACACTCAGCAGGTGCCGCCGCTGCGGGCCTATCTACCGAGAGGAGGCGCCCCACAGTGGCCTCCGGGGACCCCGAGATCGTCAGCGTAGCCGCAGCCGGCCCAGGAGGCCCTAGGTGGAGGGGCCCCGGGTTCCCAGGAGGGACTCGTACCGGATGGGAAGGAGTAGACGAGACCCCCTTTTCTTTCTTTTTTTTATCTTTGTGTGTGGACCAATAAAGGGTTGTACGTGAGCTAGCGTGTTGAGCCCTTCTTCCTCGTCCTTCCCGCATATAGACTAACTATTAGGGCAGGGGAAATCGGTCGGGGATATCGGGTCGGGGAGAGGGGACCGGGGGGGATTTGGTCAAAGGGGCTTCGCGTATGGAGTCTGATAATAGGGATTCGGTAGGGGAGGGGTGTTGACGGTAGTCGGCGGGCGGGATCTGGACTCCCCGAGGCATTAAGGGCCGGTCGAGATTATTTTTTGTGACAAAGTAACGTCAGGTTGTGCTTGGACGGTGGTCACCGGCATACCGGGGGACGACGTTCCCCTCGGCGCTCGTCTGGGAGCGGGGAGTTGTGACGTGACAATCGTCGCGTCCCTGGCCCGGATGGTAGCTCGGCCGAGGGAGACGTCAAGGGTGGTGCCTCCGCCCGGGGCGGGCGGGGCGTTAGCGTTAGATTTAGGTTAACGGGATTGCGAGACTTACAGGTGCGGAGCAGATGGCCGAAGGGATTATTGTACCGACGTAAAGTCGCACCGAGGGAGTCGGCGAACGACCAGCTGGGAACGTGTCGAGGACGAACGGCCGACGGACGGGTCGCGCTGGGGCCCATAGCCGGTGCCGCGTAACGCCTGTCGGGGAGGAGGACGCTGGCCCGCCACACGGAATGACGACCCGCACACGGAGGGACCGGAGAGGGGGACGCCCCGGCGAAGGTCCCCGTTGAAGGGTCATCCACCCCCGGAGTATGCCACCGGTCGACGAGCCAGGGCCTGGCCAGCCCGACCGTCGAGCAACCGATCCCGGAGTCGCGGCCTGGACAGCCGGACCCGGCGCCATTTTGGGCACTACCGCAAGCGGGTGGAGGCAGGCGCGAGGGCGCCGTAGTAGGCGCAGCGTCGAGTAGGGCGCAGCACCCGCCAAGAGAGACAGGGCGTGCGGCACCGGCGCGCAGGAGCGCCACCGCGGGCCCAGCGTGATTCCCCCGAACCAGAAGTTCGTCACTGTCGCGCGGACCGTCGTAAAGAGAGGTGCCACAACCCCCGTACGAGACTACCTGTTGCCGGAGCGGATCTAATTGTAAGGCCACTGTGCAAGCACCAAGTAAGATCGAAGCAATACCGAGGTCCTCCCGGGAGTCGCGTTGTACCGCGGAAGCATGTGATCGCTTAATTATCCCGAAAAGAATACCGCGGGAGGACTCGGCCGGAAAAGTGCGTATTCGCCCGTCTCGGGAGTTCGGGTGCGCGGCCGCCGGCAGTCAACGCATTTAATGGTCGTGTCGTCGGGTTAATTGTCGCTTTGTGAATTAATTGTCGTATCGTTGGGACCCGTCAAGGGCCGTATCGTGTAGACTCGGAGTCTGGGAACGGCGAAATGCGCTTCGCGTGATTGAGCGGTTTTGGGCGAGGTGTTCTCTGTACGGGCCGGACACCGTATCATCGCGGGGCCGTAGGGGATCCGCGTGATCGCGTCGTGGCGTGCGGGACACCGTCGCGTTTTGTGTGTTGCGGACCTCGCGAGGCGTAAATCGCGGGGTCATTTCAGGGCTCGTGGAATCCGAGAGATTCGCGGCCATTTCGGGACTGCGAGATCGCGCTAAGTGTCGGAGGCGTAATGTATCGCGAATTGTAATCGTCTTGCGAGCCGTTCCCATCTCGTCGAGTCGTGAAAATTACTTCGGGTTATGTGTGCGTTCGTAAGTCTGTTGCGTCGAGGGGAAATTCGGGTTATGTGTGCGTGAATCGTAAGTCGGTTGCGTCGAGGGGTAATTAATAGTTGTCGGTACCGCGCGATTCAGGGAGGGATTTGTCGTAATCTAAAGGTGTGTCAGTACCGAGACACGCGGGGTGGGACTCGTTGCATAGCGGAAAATAAGAGAGGAAGCTCTTAGAGCTCTTCGAACCGAAATCGGGATCGCGGCAGGAGCTACTGCGCCGCCATTATACGCTGTGTTATTCTATATCCTATTAAATATATTTTCTATATCTTGCTAATTCTGGTGTGTACTGATTGCGCTGCGCTCCCTCTCCTCCTATATCGGACTCACGCCTGAGGTGGTAACGGATCAGGATTTCGTGTATCGTGGTGCGAGGAATCGCACCTGGCGCCCATTTTACGTTTGGTGAAAAGGATTCGGTCGAGCTACCATCGGCAGTAAATTAATAGAGCCCTTCGGAAACGTTGGCCCTTTTGATAATAAAATGACGGCGCGCTCCTTCTCGGCCGGCGAGACCGAGCGGACATCGTCGTCGTCATAAACTGTAAATTAGTAAAGAAAAACTTACGGTTGAGTTATTTCTACGTCACTGACAATAATTGGGACGATTGTTTGTGAAGTTTCTGCTTTGCTGAAAATATACAATTTTTTTCTTTTAGCCATTATTGTTAATAAACGTAAACAAGTTCTTTATTAATATAAAATACCTATTATCTTCTTGCACTTGCATTTCTGCAACAGTTGCCTCAGCACATGTATTTCTGCAACAAAAAATATGTATCATCCCAGATAGCACAGCTGATCTTTATGAATTCATAAAGATCAGATTCAGATCTTTTTGAATTCATAAAGATCAGCTGTGCTATCTGGGATAATATCTACTATAAAATATAACATTATAAAAAATAGGAAATTTATATTTAGCATACCTATCTACTTTCTCTTTAACCACATTTTCCTTATTTTGTTGTGTTTGTTCGGGTGCTGTGTTGTTCCTAAAAGATTTTAATTATTTTATGTTTTTATATGTTACTTTCGCGTAATACATAAAAAATAATGTAAATATTGTTAGATATTGTTGCTATTAATCATATTGTTACAAAAATTATTTTTTATGTACTACTACCTTATACCAGAGTATTATTCAATTTTATACTTTTTTATGAAACAAAACTAATTTAATTAAATTAAAATATGTAAAATTAATAATTATTTGTTAGTAAAAACTCACTGTTGTTGAAAACCTGGTCCAAAAAATATAGTGGGTACAGCATCTGGGTGAAGACAAGCCCTAACTTTATTAATTTTGTACCATTTGTTTTCAAAATGCAAATGGCACAAACGACAATTCTGGTGGGCATATTCTGGACCTTTAGGTTCTAGATCCAGCCTTCCACATGCTCGTACCCATTGCAACCATCTGTAAATGTTGTACCATTTTACCAATGATAAAATAGTGTACACATTACAATTAAAAATATGATTTATATAAAAAATAATAATTATATAAAGCAATGTGTTATACCTGTCTTGTTCCTTTGGAAATTTAAAAAAATGTCGTTGCATATCAATAAACTTTTTAACGCACTCTGGTACTGCACAGCTTGGCTTCCTTATCGCATTCATTTTTCTTTAATTTCTGTTTTAATATTGATTCTTGATCCTTAATTATTATGCAGCAACACCTGAAACAAAGCTAAGATCAATGTGCTTCCAAGAGAATTGAAAACTTATATAATATTTATATAGGTTAACTTATATAATATTTATACAGGTTAACTTATATAATATTTATATAGGTTTATATTCCCTTAGAAAAAATTTTCTCTTTTATGTTTCCTTCACTTTTATCACTTTTATCACTTATTTTACTTTTATCACTTTCTTCACTTTTCTTCACTTCATTCTTTCACTGTCTTCACTTTATAAACTCTTTTCACTTTTATCACAAACGTAGTTATTCAGAGTCTATCAAACACTTCTAACAGCTCTCAATAGCATTCAGTGGCTAATTGAGCTAATTCCCTCCAAATTTCTGTTCCAATACAGATAGGCATTTACTTAACTGACCATTTAAATTTTAAGAGGGAACGGAGCAGAACGGAGAAAGGAAGAGCAATTGAGAAAGAAGTTCAGAGAACGACGTTCAGATGGTGTTAGTGGGCGCTTACTTATTTCGCGCATGCGCACTCCATTTTGGACAACAAGAAATTAGGAGAGTTGCGCTACTGTATATACTGTGCCTGTATGGTCCTGGACTGGCAGATTAATCTTCGTAAGTAAAGATCCTTCATAAACGGTGCGCAAAACTTTAAACGCGTTTTTCTCAAAACCATGTTTTTTGAACTGGTGCCCAAGATATCTCAAGATCTATTTGACCGATCAAGTCCGGCTTTTGCGTACATCCTCAGCAGATGTGTCGCTATAGCCGGAACTAAAATTAAGTAAAAAAAATTTTTTTTACGATTTTGACAACCTTCGAAAGATAAGAAAATTCATACTAAATTTTCAAAGTGCCGCCATTTTTTTATTTTCTATTTTTTTATTCCATTTTAGTTCCTGCTATAGCCAAACTCATACTAATTAAGAATCTTTTTGAATTTTTTGTTTCAGACAACCAGAATGGGCGCAATCATGGGCACCGTTTTTTTTGCCATGTATTCGATTGGGTTTAATTAATATTTATATTTATTATTTCAGCTTTAAAAAATATTTTTTATGTTCTCTAAAGATAATAAAATATACACATAAAAAGGTGATATTAACAATTTTCACTGGTTTCTTGTAAAAAAAATCCCGAAAAAAGCGCGTTCTAGAGTAGAATATCCCCTTAACTGATTTCAAGTGATTTCTCAAGTAACTTTAACTGATTTCAAGTGATCTCTTAAGTGATTTCAACTGATTTCATCCGATTTCATCCAATTTCTTCCGATTTCATGTGATTTCATATGACCAACTGATTTCAAATGATTTCACAAGTGATTTCAACTGATTCCAAGCGATTTCCGAGTCAATTTCAACGATTTCAAATAAGATGTACCAGTGATTCGCTAAGTGAATAACCCCTTGGCAGCAGCCGTACATCGGCGTTATTTGCAAAATTTGCAGTTTTGCATGTGTACGATGAAATCATCGCGAGACACGTATGTTCTTGAAAACAATAACGTGCCATTAACTTTTGATGATTTAATTTGTATACCTGCAGCAGCCATACGTCGGCGCTATTTGCAAGATTCGCAATTTTGTGTGCGTATAAATGATCTACGAGGATTCTAGCGCGCAGTCAAGAGTTTGATACGGTCCGAGTACGTCGCTCTGCAAACAGCCTCCAGATACGATGAACACTCACGGTGCGAATTATTACGTTCCGATTTAGGATGAAACGTGCGAGAAACAGTAAGTTTTCAATTACATTTTTTTTTTTTTTTTTTCATATACTTTTCCATACTTAATTTTTTTTTTCTACAGTACATAATTCTGAGCCTCGCTATACGCCGGTGTTGAAGGCCTCAGTCGTCGAGCGATTCAATCGTACGTTAAAGAACGACATGTGGAAGATGTATACGCTCAACGGAAATTACAAGTGGGTCGACGCCTTGCCGCGACTCGTATCGGATTACAACGCGCGCAAGCATCGAACCATCGGCATGCGGCCCGTCGACGTTACCCCCGCGATTGCCGAAAGACTCTTGGCTACGGTGTACAGCGCGATAAAGATCGCGGGTCCGGCAAAGTTCGAAGCGGGCGACTCGGTGCGCGTTAGCAAATACAAGACAATTTTCGAGAAGGGTTACACGCCGAATTGGACCATCGTGTTTAAGATCGTTAAAGTGCAGCGTACCAATCCCGTAACCTATCTACTCGAGGACTATCGTGGGAAATCTGTCGCTGGAACGTTCTACGAGCACGAGTTGCATCGCGCGACTTATCTGGACGTGTATCTCGTGGAGAAAGTAGTACTGCGCAGGAGAAGCGACGAGGTTTACGTGAAATGGCTGGGATTCGATGGATCGCACAACTCATGGATACACGAGGACAATGTTATTTAATTCGTGCAAACTGTATTTTACTTTTAACATAAAAAATATGCAATATGTAATACATATAAAGTGTTTGAAATACACATAAAGTACGTAAAAAATATGAAATACACATATGTACAATATCTTTATTAATACACAGAAAAAAAAAGTGTTAAACCAAAACTTATATACTTAAATTAACGCGATCATTGTTTCGTATATACGCAAGAATATGTAATCTTCTTCTAAGAATTTGATAATCTTAAATTTCAACAATATTACAATCTTATTTCAATAATATAATTGTCACATGAAGAATACAATATAATTAGTCTAATAAGAAAAACATCTTCCTTCAACAATAAAAAAAGTTGTATTAAGAAGATTAAAGTGTTATTAAGAGGACACTGATTTCCGATATTCACCCGGAATAAAAAAAAATTATTTATTTCGAAATTTTATTACTATTTTATAACTAAATTCGTTTCTTAAGATGCAGTCTATGATTATAAATATTTTCTCGTATTTGAAAAACACACTTACCTTGGTGGGATTCGAACTCGGGACCTCTGGATCGTGAGCCAACTGCCTTACGTGGTAGACTACTTCTTAATTTGATGTAAGTGTTATATATAGTCTACATATGTCATAACCAGCGCAAATATATAATTTTCCAAAAATCATCTTAAGAAACAAATTCAGTTTAAAAAGAGTAATAAAATTTTGAATTGGATGTATGATATAATATTTCTTAATGTCGGGTGAATGTCAACTCGCGGTATTGTCTCGCGCCACAAGTTCCCGCGTTCCCGCGTATATCGAATACTAGCGCGATAGGTATAACACGACACACTATATCTAATGAACGAAAAAGCTGTATGGACGCGGACCGACTGCGCAGCACATATATGCGGTCCTCAATTGTGTGATGCGTATGGTTCGCGTCTTATTTCTGCTATCGGTACAGACGTGTATCAACATGCACACAATCTTTGATTTGAAAATGTTATTCTTCATCCAACAATTCTTCGCCTCTTTTTAAGAATAACGAATTTTTAAATAGAAATTACTTAATCTTACTTTAAGAAAATTATAATTTTTGATTTAGCAAATACGTTATTCTCTATCCAACACTTTCTCTATTTTCATTCAAGAAAATTATTCTTGAATAATAAGAATATATTTTTCTTCGTTGAACTATATGAAATTTCTTCATTCAAGCAAGTTTTCTTCTTTTAACACAATATAATCTTATTTCAAGATTTCCTCGTTGAAACTAAAAATATTATCAAATTAAGAATATTCTTTTTTTCTGTGTATTCTTTCAAAAATTGTAATATAATACACACAATACTACATTCATACGTTATACTACTACATTATATATTACGTCACACACACATATATATATATATATATATATATATATATATATATATATATATACTAGCTTTTCGGCCCGCGCTTCGCGCGGGTCTCGAAGCTATTATATTTTCGGCCCGCGCTTCGCGCGGGCCTCAAATAGATCTACCTATATATTAATTATGTATGCTTTAAACTCACCCATTAATTTGGAACACTAAATTTAATATTTTTTCTTCTTAAACTGTAATCTACATCTTCTACATCGTCTGTGTGTCTGTCTGTCTGTATGACTGCGAATTACTCATTCGTTAGTAGACCAAATTACAATTGAGAGAAAGGCGCGGAGATCCATCCTTTTTTTTACTCTTATTTTAATAATAATTTTTAATTTAAATACATTTTTTTTTATTTTTAAAAAGTTTCAGTTTTTTAACGTGAATTTTTTAATATCCGTAAATTTTGAGATATTGGGCCTCCTTTTTTTTTTTTTTTTTTTTTTCGTTGGAGGAGGAAAATGCCTAATGCATACCCTAGGGCCGGTCCCTAGGGTTATGCCGGGCTTGCACCGGCTAAAAACCTCCCCCGGCCCCCACCCTCTGTATAAGTACATCTTTGTTACTTGCTTTCGCTGACTATCGAATCCGCAATAAATATATATATATATATATATATATATATATATATCATTTTCATTTTATTCATTTTTTCTATACTTTACAAAATTTCTCGATATACCACATTTTTTGTATAAGATGTATTTTTTCCCTCAATTAAATGTCCTTGTTTGTTGTTTTCTTCTATTTTTATTTTCACACTTTCTTTTTTTGTTGCTCTAGAAAATGCTACATAGAGTTGTCCATGTGCAAATACTGTATTTCGTAGATATATCCCTACCTTTTTAATGTTTGTCCTTGGGATTTATTTATTGTCATTGCAAATGCCACACGTATTGGAAACTGTCGCCTTTTAAGCTTAAATGGTAATTCAATATCACTTGGTATGAAATCGATTCTTGGTAATAAGACAATTTTTCCTTTTGATGGTCCTGTCATAACTTCCGCATGAATCAGGTTTGGTTTTAGTTCTTTTACAATCAATCTTGTTCCATTGCATAATCCTTTCTTTGAATTGATATTCCTTAAAAGTATTATTATGGCACTCACTTTTAATTTTAGTCGATGAACTGGCATTCCACTTGGTGTCACACTATTTAAAAACTCCGTTGGAAAATTTAAATGTTCCTGTTCTTCTTCACTTTCAATAGAATCAATGGATAGATATTCCTTTTCTTCTCCTTCCATTAAATCTAAAATCTTGTCATTAATTTTAAACGTGTCCTCATTTTTTGGACAGAGGATTGCTCTATCTGGATTCTCCATTATTTCTTCCATAGTTATTTTTTCTCCAAAAATCTCTGTAATTAGTGATCCTTTACATAAAAATTCATGTGGAATTTCTATTGTATCTTGTTGTAATCCATCTGTATTCGTCAATTTTCCTTCTCCTAATTCCATTAGCCAATTTGCAAATTCTCTTTCCTCTCCTGTTCTCATATTTTCCTTGAGCTTAATTTTAATTACTTTTTTCCATATTTGGTTTTGTTTTACAGTCGACTCAATTATGGCTATTCTGTTTGCATGAACCACTACGGGTAAATTCTGTCTGAAGTCTCCTGCGAAAAGAATTACTTTTCCTCCAAATGGTTTTTTATTCCTCATCAGATCTCTTAATAATTTATCGACTGCTGTTAAAGCTTGTCCTACAGTCATGCTCACTTCATCCCATATTATTAGTTTCGCAGAGATTAATTGTCTTGCTTCCTGCGTATTTCCTCTGATATTTGATTTCGTTCTCTCGTCTATTGGTATTGTTAGTTTGAACAAACTGTGATATGTTCTTCCTCCCTTTAGAAGTGTTGCTGCTATGCCTGTTGACGCACATGGTAAAACCACCTCATTTCTTCCTCTGATTACACTTAGTAATGTATTAAACAGGTATGTTTTTCCACTTCCAGCAAATCCGTCTATAAAAAATAATCTTTTGACCTCATTTTCATTTTCAATTGCTCGCATTACTAATTCGTACACGTGCTTTTGCTCTGCATTTAATGTCAATAATAAATCTTCTCCTCTACTTCTTTCTTCATCTAAATTATATTCTATTTTAGTAATTTTCAATGACTTTGGTTTTGGCAATTTGAAGTTATGCATGAAGTTCCATTATTTCTCATAATTTCCTCGATATAATTCATAGCTATATTTTCTGGATTATTCATATTTTTGTGTACATAATCTTCAATCATTGCGTCTTTATATTTATTCCAAAGTGTTGGTACATCTATAGGCGTTCCATATATGCAAATATAAGCAAATAGTTCTCTAATCTGTGCAGGCATTTGGCTCTCTTTCGCTTCTTCTAGCGTTTTGTCCCATTGATCATCTGATTCTATCAAATTTCTTGTTTTTGCCGCATCTTTAAACGTCTCATAAAGAATTCCGTTGACAGTTCTCAGATCCTCGTAACATTTAGCTCCCACAACATGTAGGAGAAGCATTCGTAAATAATATCTTTCATTATCTTTTATGCGTACTGTATATAGTCTTGAAATGATCTTTTCTGTTCCTTTTTGACGTAGTTTCCATTTTGTTTCTTTCTTTTCAAATACATATTGTGACGAAATCTCTGTGTATAATAAATCCCTCGCTCTTTCATCATCTTGATTCAATTTAAACCATGCAGTAAGTGTAGTGTCCCTTCTCTGCGCACTTATTGCTGCTTGCTCTTCATTTCCCTCTTTGAAATATATCATTTGGCGATTAGGCAAATGAACTGCCAGTCTTATTATTGTATGAGACTTCATAAACATTTCATATCCGTTCAGTCTCCACATTGCTTCTGGTGTACTAACATATCTTGCATCCATAAATGATTTTACCTCATCTATTTTAATGAGTTTCGTTCCATCTCTTGCTTGCACCTCAATGGCAGCACAATCAAATCCTTTATGAATGTACTTGTATAAGTATTTAACGCTTTTTACTGATGAACATATTTCCAAATTCGTGTGCCGATCATATTTTATTAATAAATATGGCGAATATGGCACTACCCATCGATTATCAATTTCTTTTCCTCTTACCTTGTATTTTTTCCCTGTATTCCTTCTTTGATACATGGGATACCCATTCTCATTTGCTTTTGTTTCGTCTCTAAATTCTTTCGGATAGCCTTTTGTACAATTTTCATCTTCTCCTATGCAAGGATATCTTCTCGATGTGTCGCCACATGGTCCATGAATCATATGCTTTAAAACCATTGCATGAAGTTCTGGATACCTTTCTTCATCAGGTATTTCAGCCCATACCATTTTGTCTATTATTTCTTCATCTCTTGGCTTCTCCTCATCACCTAACATTGCAAGTAAATGCAAATGTGGCAGTCCTCTTTTTTGAAACTCAATTACACTTACATAAGCTATGATTTTTCCAAAAATTTCCTTTTGCATTAGATCTCTCATTAGTTCTTTTACATCCAAGTTGAATGTTTTTACTACTAAATCTGGACGATATTCTACCTGGCATCCATCAAGGTTTTCCTTAATTCCCGGAGACTGTGGATTGCATGTCATTGTTAAAAAGATATCTGGTTTCCCAAACTTTCTCACCATAGACATTGCATCTTGATATCTTTCTTGCATGTTCCTTGGACTTCCCATAAATGATGATGGTAATATTACTGGTACACCAGCTTTAATTCCTTCATTTTGTTCTCGATTATCTAGGTGATCCATTAACCCTGAATACAATTCTGCTCTTAACTTCGGCTGATTTAATTTAATATAATTAAGTCTGTTAGCCTCAGTTTTCATATAGGCATCTAATATGAATTGACACCTCAACTTGCCTGCCATTTAAATTGACTAAATTCTTTTCTAGGTGCCAGCAAGTAAGCATAATAATTCATCTGAGAAATTTTATATCCTTGATATATAGGATTATTTGATTTCATTTCAGAATACCATCCATCGGTGCCATATGGATATAATAAAGGATAACACATTGGGTCACACCTTTTATCCAGAATTGAAATTTGTTGTACATCGTTTGAATTTTTGTTATATATCCTAATGTCCCTCTCAAATGGAGGCTCACCATCAACATTATTAAAGACCACGGCTATTTCATTTGCACATGGAGCATTATACCTTCTTTTATCTTGTTTCGGATCTTTTCTGAACGACAACATCAAATTTGGTGCTTGAGTACCCTGAGGATTTAAATCTATTTCTATCTGACGCATCATTTTAAATGTCCTCGCTAATAAATTGTCATGCTCCATGAGAATTGTCAACTCTCTCATCAGACTTGCATCGAAATCTGTAGTTGCTTCCTTTTTTAATCTTTGATTTACAGCTTCTTCAGTATCTATAAAATAAAGCTGTGCAAAACGTGGAGCTTCCCCTTCTGCTGGACGCATTGCCGTCGAGGTCAAATGATGATATTGCCCATGAATTTTTAAGCAATAAGGCGCAACGTTCACTACTTCCTGTTGTGAGCGCACAACGATATAGGTAATTCGACCTTAGCGACAGAAGTCGAATATGACTTCCGCCGAAACTCCTGACGATTGCATCGGACGAGCGATCATCCGATGCAAGTCGATACCGGAAACCGAAGCGCGGATTCCGGGGCGACCGAAACCGCTGACGCGAAGGCCAGCGCGAGGCGTTGGCAACGAGAATTCTGCGCTAACTCGGAAGTCCCGAGTTAGCAACTGGACTCGGTCGCAAGACTATAAAAGACCGCCGAATCGGCATGCCAGGCAGTCGGTCGAAGAACAGCTAGCAGTCGCGTCGAAACACCTACGATTTCCTGAAAACGAACCGCAAGGCGGGAACTCGAGAAGAAGAGACACCTTGTGTAGATCAAGCCCATTTATCAAATACAGACATTAATTGGAAATCACACGTGTTGATTCATTCCTTGCACGCTCGCAAACGGAACTCGATACCCTTAGCCGATCAGCGGCTAACAATTTGGTGGCAGCGGTGGGATCCGTTTCAGCCATCTTGCGAGGAAGGACCAGCCCACATCATCATCTCACGTCTGAAACAAACCATGTTCAATTAATAAGGGAGGCAACACATCCCGGACGGGAAAAGTCAGCTAAGACACAAGCGAAAAGACGGTAGCAGCCGCGAGTGCAGAAGTGACACCCGAGACGGCCACGACCTACCGCACGGCATCACCGGCCCGAGCGACGACGCAGGGACACGGCGAAGCGGCGTAGCAGCGCGGCAGGGACGCAGCGACGACAGGGACGCAGCGACAACAGGGACGCAGCCAAGCAGCAAAGCGGCCCGACGACCAGGCGATGCAAACGGACAGCAACATGCGATTCGCGGCAATATTGTAAGTGCGAAAATTATTATACCCGCGAGCGCTAAGTAGATGTCGGACGATCCGAACCGACAGTCGCCCGTCCGACAAGCGTCATTTGTCCATAGTGAGTCCGCGCAACGCGCCTCGCGTAATCTAGCTAACCCGGTGAGTGCGACGCGATCCGAAAGCGAAGGGTTAAACCGGCCCGCTGAAAGCGAAGGGTAAACCGGCCCGCTGAAAGCGAAGGGTTAGACCGGCCCGCTGAACAAGACGGATTAGATCAAGTTCGACAAAATTTAGAGTCACGTTTTGCCGAGGAAGAGACGCCCGTACTATCTCCGAACGTAGTCATAGAACGCGAGTTTCCGTTCGACGAAATAGACGTAAGCGTAACAGGCGAACGCGAACACCGCGATAATAATTCAGAGCGACCGACTCCGACTGACTCACTGACAGACGTCTCCGTCGTTACGTCAAGCCACGTGTCACAACGAGGAGAATTTTTCCCTCACATCATACGACACCGACGCATTTGATCCTAACGAAGAGGACTATACGCCTAAAGCTCTCAAAATGAGTCAGACGAGAAACGCGATTTCAAACCAAGAGAACCGCGAGGAAAATACGGACCCATCTAGAGTGTCCGAGCAAGCCGCCACCGAAACGGCGCAAAATGGGCCGCCCGCCAGGCAACCTCGGGCCTCAGAGCCGACGCGATCCGAGTTGAGAGCCCCGGACGCCGTAATCACCGATTTGATTAACCTAATGCGCGACATGCAAGAACGCATGGACCGCGTCGAGGCTGCGGAATTCGACCGATCAGCCGAACTCCTTCGCGCTTTTCGCGAATTACGGAACCGCGTGGGCCGGATGGAATCCGCCACATACGATTCCGACACGCGAGACCGCCGCGTGCACAGCCAGGGCCCGCTGGATATCACATACGGACGAACGCGCAGCGACGTCCGGAACCAACCGGGTCTAGTTACCGGGTACCTCAGCCTTAAGGAGGCACGAGCAATGATACCCGAGATCAATGGAGATTCGCGAGAACGCGTCCGAGAGTTTATAAACGCTAGCACGTACGCTATGAAAAATATTCAGCCGACCGACGAGTCGATGCTACTAGAAGCCATTCTTTGCACGAAATTTAAAGGGAAGGCTATGACAGACTTCGATACGCGCGATATCCGCGATTTTGATCAATTAAAGCGCGAACTCGAGACGGAGTATTTAGGGAAACGCTGCACGACGCACTTGCAGCTGGAATTTAATTCCTTGGCGCAAAAGCCCGGTGAAAGCGCGCAAGACTTCGGTAGGCGCGTCGAGAAACTAGCCCGCGAATTGTATGAAGCGATGGAAGAGGGTAAAGGCCACACGCAGGAACAGCAGAAGGCCATCCTCGAAAACATTAAGACTCAAGCGCTGCATAACTTCCAGATAGGATTGCATAACGATATAAAATTATTAGTAAGAGCGCAGCGATACGCAAGTCTGCAAGAGGCGATAACCGGCGCCAGCGCGGAAGAAAAGGTTAGAGGCCCCTCCCCGCGGAGCGCACAGGCAACAGCGAAAACTAAATACCCCGCCGCGAATACGCGAAGCGCGGGAAATACCGCAGGACAATGTCACAAGTGCGGAAAGAACGGTCATTACGCGCGAGATTGCCGTACGAGCCGACAAGCAAACAGATACGCGTTGCCGAAACCCGAGAAGCCTAGCGGCATTAACACGATAACGTGTTCACACTGTAAAAACCAGGGCATAAGCGCGACGAGTGCTGGTCGTTAAACGGTCGACCAAAACCTGAGCGACAGCACCGAACGAAAACGGAAGCAGTTAAGAAACGCCCGTGAGTACTGTCAGAAAGACAAGGGCACGAGACTCTAGCGAAGAAACATCCTCTCGCAGTAGCAGCGAGGAGAATGAGAGGCCTAAGAAGAGTAAGGCACGCGCCGCCGAGACATATCGTGTTGCACAGATAAGCAAAAAGCACGAGGAAGGCCCGCTAGACTTAGTGACGCTGCCCGTACAGGAGGCAGAAAAAGGAGAAATGAACCTGCTATTAGATTCAGGCGCGACGCTCACTTTAATAAAAGTAGGAAATTTGAAAGCGAAAGCGATGGTAAAGGAAAGAACGGTTAGCGCTAGTCGGCGTAACCGGACACCAGATTCACACGATAGGAAAGATAAAAGCCACTGTGGATCTAGGAGATAAAAAAATACGCCACACGATGTACGTGGTGAAAGACAATTTTCCCATTGAGTACGAAGGCATTTTTAGGAAACGACTTCCTCTCGAAACACAAAGCGGATATTTCAAATTCAAAAAAGCGATTAAAAATCGGCTCAGCTTCCTTTAAGCTCCGACCTTTTCGCAAGGTAAAACTTCCGCCACATAGCGAAACAATCGTAGAAGCCGTCACAGATCACAATCGTGTCGGCATAGTGCGGAGCGGCGAACCCGCCCCAGGGGTCTTTATCGGCATTGCCTAGTGCAGCCCGTCGAATTTAAGTGTCCGGTTAGCGTATTGAATGTGACGGACAAGCCCGTGGAGATACTCACTCCACATGTAACTTTAGAAGACCTGCCGCCGCCCGACACCGCAGACGTTCTCTCGTTACGCTCGAGCGAACGAGCGCGAGACCATCGCCGAACGACAAAAGAAAGTACGCGAGCAAGTACAGCTCGATCATTTAAACGCAGAAGAGCGAGCAGCCGTAGAAACAAATTTGCGATGATTACTTTGATGTGTTCTATATAGACGGCGACCATTTAAGCGCGACTACCGCAATAGAGCACGAGATAAATATCCGGCCGGGTAGCGCGCCCGTAAATGTGAAACATATCGGTTACCCGAGAAGCATAAGGCCGAAGTGAAGAAGCAAATAGAAAAGATGCTCGAAGACGGCATAATCAGTCCGAGCACAAGTCATTGGAACGCACCGATTATAGTCGTCCTTAAGAAACCGGACGCATCCGGAAAAGTGCAGTTTCGCGTGGTTATTGATTTTCGGAAAGTGAATGATCTCACCATGGGAGATTCCTTCCCCATGCCGAACATAACCGACATTTTAGACCAATTAGGTAACGCGAAATATTTTACCGTTTTAGATCTGGCCTCGGGGTATCACCAAATCCCCATGCATAAAGACCATAAAGGCAAAACTGCCTTCTCCACTCCGGATGGGCACTTTGAATTTAATCGCATGCCCTTTGGTCTGAAAAACGCACCCGGCAGCATTTCAGCGGCTAATGTACGCGGTGCTGGCCGGCCTGCTAGGGCTAAGATGTTTTGTGTATATCGACGACATCGTCATATACGGGGCGACGCTAACGGAACATATCAGAAGAATAATAGCCGTGCTAATCAGACTCCGAAAATACAATCTAAAGTTGAAACCGAGTAAATGCGCGTTCCTACGGAAGGAAGTCGTGTACCTGGGTCACGTGATTTCGGAAAAAGAATCTCGCCGGACCCGTCGAAATTAATAGCCGTCAAGGAGTTTCCGACTCCTAAAAAACTGAAAGACATTCAGTCGTTCATAGGCCTAGCCGGGTACTACCGAAAATTCATCGAAAATTTTTCGAACTAGCCAAGCACTGACCAAGCTCACTAGAAAAGGAGAAAAATTTACTTGGTCAATAGAGCAGCAAAACGCGTTTGAATTATTAAAGGAAAAATTAACAACCGCGCCGGTGTTAAATTATCCCGACTTAGTAAAGAATTTATAGTGACGACAGACGCGTCAGATTTCGCAATAGAGCTATCCTCTCACAGGGAGTAGTCGGCCAAGACCGACCGATAGCGTACGCCAGCCGCGTTTTATGCAAAGCGGAACAGAATTATAACACGACGGAAAAAGAACTGCTAGCCATCGTGTGGGCAGTCAAGCATTTCGACCCTATCTTTATGGCGTCAGATTTAAGATAATAACCGATCACAAACCATGATCTGGTTATTTAACGTTACCGATCCTGGTCAAGGCTAATTAGATGGAGGCTTAAATTAGAGGAGTATGATTATGAAATCATACACAAGGCAGGGAAAAGCAACCTAAACGCCGACGCATTAAGCCGTAACCCGATAACAGAGGCGTCAGCTGGCATACGATGCAGCAAGAAGAAGAAGATGGCGCCCGAGAATACCGGAGAGGAAAAGAACAAATGACTATACGAGTATCACGACTCGCCTATCGGAGGGCACCAAGGAGTAACACGCACTTTAGACCGAATCCGATTGCAACACGATTGGAAAGGTATAGCAAAGGATGTCGAGACTTACATCGGCAGATGCGAATACTGCCAAAAAAATAAATTAAGCAGAAAAACGAAGATGCCAATGGTCACCGGACACGCGCGAACGACCATTTGAAAAATGCGCTCTCGACATCGTCGGTCCGTTAACAATTACAAATAAGGAAACAATTCATTCTGACGTTTCAGGAGTAATTTAACAAAATTCAGCAAGGCGATACCGATCGAAAATCAAGAAGCCAGAACTATCGCCAAAGAATTCGTAACAAAAATCGTGCTGGAACACGGAATTCCGGAGAAAATTCTCACGGATCAAGGCACGAACTTTACAAGCGAGATGTTCAAGAACACGTGCAAATTGTTAAAAATTGAAAAGATTCAAACAACGGCGTATCACCCTGAGAGTAATGGCGCACTAGAGAGATCGCATCGCACTCTCGCCGAATACCTGAGACATTATATTAATGACGACCAAACTGACTGGGACGAATGGCTCCCTTACGCGATGTTTACATATAATACGACGCCACACTCTACTACCGGGTTCACACCTTTTGAATTGGTCTACGGGCACCGACCTGACCTACCGACGGCCCTAACAAACCGCCGAAATTACATATTCATACGAGGATTACGCAAAAGAACTACGAGAGCGAATCCGCGCAGCGAATCAAATCGCAAGAGAAAATACGAAGGACGAAAAAGCGAAATCGAAACTACAGTTTGATAAAAAAAGCAAGAAGGCAACCTTCAAAGTAGGCGATAAAGTACTACTTTATGACGAAACGATACGACGAGGCCGCTCAAAGAAGCTCGACTCGCAATGGGTAGGACCATATGTAATTTTGGAAAAGCACAACGACGTAAATTACACGATTAAAATTAAACGAAAGACGCTACGTGTTCACGCGAACCGATTGAAAGCGTTAGTCGAGGAATAAGAAGCACACGGGCAAAGCAGAAGCAAAATAAGCAAAAAAAAAAAAAAAAAAAAAAGAGAAAATTAACAAGTACTCACCTAGTAGTCAAAATCCGCCGAAAACCGCGGGCGACCTCCCGCGCTCCGGTGGCCACATTCACAAACACCCGCAGGGGTGGCACTTCCGCCCGAATCGCCCCTTCATAGAAAGGAGGCGGCGAACCCGTATCTCCGACTCAGTAGTCTGGGCACGGGGAGCCTGAGCCACCCGCATGTCCTGCCGAATCGCATCCTCATAGAGCGGAGGAGGCGATTCTGGCGACTCCGGTTCCCTCGCAGGGGCGCCGGGAGCCCGAGGAGCTCGACCTACTTGTAACCAATACGTGCGTAGGCACGCACAAGTAGAAGGTGCGAAATACCTGTCGCACCTAAAGCACCTCATTTTTTTATATATATACACTCCACAGGTTAAACGTTAAGTACCACTCAAAAGGCAGCAGTGGACTAACGCGAAACGCGCTACTTAAAAGAACGACTCTCGCTGACAGATTAAGTCAGCATAAAGTAAAAGATAAATAGAATATCTCCAAGAACTTATTCATATTACAGGCTAACTATCATCCTACATCTCGCAAATGAAACAAAATCAGAGCAACTACCGTACGAGATGACAACGTTCACTGCCGAGCCTGGCATATATTACGAGAAAATCGGACAGCTACAGCAAACAAAGGCAACATGGAAAATGGCAATACGCATAGACGTAACTGCATTAAATATAAGACATCAACAACTCCAAGAAAACCTAGCACGCATCGAAGAAATCTGCAACCATGCCATTAAAAGCATAAAAAATACGTGCCAAATCACCCTCCAAACGATTAGACGAGAAAATAGTAAAATGACACGCAACCTAGGGCAACTACAAACCATTTACCGATCACCCCTGAGTAAACGAGGCCTGATCGATGCTGTAGGACAAATAAGTAAAACATTATTTGGCACCATGGATGCTGAAGACGCGAAAATCATAAATGAGCAAATACAGTTACTAAATAACCAACAACAAACATTGCAACACGCGACGAAAAATCAATTGAAAATCATTAATGCTACAATAGGTCATATTGAGAAACTAGAAAAAACACTATCATATAACGAAAATCTGATGGCTAACGTTACAAGAAAACTAGAAGAACAGCTTATGTACCGAGAGGGAATAGACGAACAACTATTAATATTAAACGCTATTTTGAATGATCTCACGACAGACATAAACGACATTACAGACTATCTGACTCACGCAAACCACAATATTTTATTAACGCGCGTGCTCCCGATCGAAAAAATAATCGTAGAACTAAGAGAAGCAACCGCACACATAGACAGAGGATTAAACTTTCCATTCAAAATACAAGCAGAAAACTGGAATTCTATCCAAAAGTATCTAAATGTAAACGCGTATTACGATAACTCGAACATATATACTATTCTCGTATTCCCATTGATAGCGTACCCAACATACGAAATTATAAAAATCACTCCTGTACCGATACACAATGACCATAATGTTTTCACACTCCTAGAACCCTCTCATACCCTACTAGGAATAAATCGAGAAAATCACAATTATATAATTTTAAAAGAAAGCGATTTAAATGAATGTACGCGAGATAATACCAAATTCACTTGCGCTCAAAATCTCCCCGTCTATTTTATAACTGCGAATGCGCCGACTGAAATACAACTCTTCATAAAAACGTCGAGATATATAGAAAACCGAAAACAGCGCCACATAATCTCAAATGTAACACTCTGGATTGCAGTATCAGAACCTCAGACATGGTTATTTTCCACTCCAAAAACAACCGACATAATAATTCAATGCAAAGAATTGCCAGAAAATAAAGTAAAAATAGAGAAAACCGGAAAATCACATTACCGACAGTTGTAGATTAACTACACCAGATATATATCTAGAGACCAAAAATCGAGTGTACAATAAAAATGTAAAAATATTTTACCAGAATTAACGTAACAGACACAATAGGAAAAAGTATAACAATAAACAATAAAATAGAATCCGATAAGGAAATAAATTTGGAACCAATATCAAGGATCCGACAGAATTAATAAAATTAAGCTTGAATATAGAAGAAATCAAAAAGGAAATGGAAAATAACCAACCGAACATTTTTACGAATAAAAATATTATATATCCCGTAGGCTCCACAATCACAATTGTAATAGTAATAAGTATCATAGCTGTAATCATCTATGTAATCAAAAAAAGAAGGGACCACTAAAAAATTTATAATACCAAAACAATCATGTAAAATAGTATAAGAAACCTAGATTGTAACCTCTCAAGAAAAAGAAAACGCACATAAATAAACGAAAAACTACGTTTTTCTTTTTCCGCGGGGGGAGGGATGTTGTGAGCGCACAACGATATAGGTAATTCGACCTTAGCGACAGAAGTCGAATATGACTTCCGCCGAAACTCCTGACGATTGCATCGGACGAGCGATCATCCGATGCAAGTCGATACCGGAAACCGAAGCGCGGATTCCGGGGCGACCGAAACCGCTGACGCGAAGGCCAGCGCGAGGCGTTGGCAACGAGAATTCTGCGCTAACTCGGAAGTCCCGAGTTAGCAACTGGACTCGGTCGCAAGACTATAAAAGACCGCCGAATCGGCATGCCAGGCAGTCGGTCGAAGAACAGCTAGCAGTCGCGTCGAAACACCTACGATTTCCTGAAAACGAACCGCAAGGCGGGAACTCGAGAAGAAGAGACACCTTGTGTAGATCAAGCCCATTTATCAAATACAGACATTAATTGGAAATCACACGTGTTGATTCATTCCTTGCACGCTCGCAAACGGAACTCGATCCCTTAGCCGATCAGCGGCTAACATTC
>JASTWL010000813.1:0-77367 GCA_035220575.1 Temnothorax rugatulus | reverse complement strand
ATATACCTACTTATAAGCTATCCAGTGTAAAAAATTTTTGAAATCGTTTCAATAGTTTCTAAGATTACCCTGAACAATAGAACAAACAAACTTTTTCCCTTTATATAATAGTAAGGATAATTTATAATACCTGATTTAGCACTGTTTCAATTATAGCCTTTTAGTTAAAGGGACTCTTTAATGTGTACACAGATGACTTTTTTATCCTGCGATTTTCGAGAGTATGCAAGTTTAATCTTGAGAAAACTAAGCTCAGGATACGAAACTATTATAAGCAACGATCCAATTTACCAGAATGGTACATGAATAGAGATCCGTATCGACCAGAACTGCAGGAATTGCTTGATTTGGGGTACCAAACATTATTTCGGAGTATGTATTCATAGAATTTTGTTTTTCTTAAATCTGCTTTGTCTATTTCGGATAAATAGCAGAACACTTCACAAATGGCAACTTCAATTTTAATATAACAACTTGAGTAAAATTAGAGATAAATTTTTGGTAACTTCTCTTTGTTTATGTTATATTCTAAGAAGAACAATTTATAAAAAAAATTTGGAAATGCTAGATGCATTATTAAAATTAAAATAAATTTTGATTTTTTCGAAGGATTCTGAAATATTATATTCATTTTTAGAATATGTTTGCCCCTGCGGAAGCCAGATGATCAAGAAAGGTTAGTAATTATAATACGCGGCACTCTGCAAGATCCGAGAAGACTGCAAATGTCGGACATAGTTAAGGTAAAATATTGAAATAATATAATGCTCGAACGATTTATGGCCAATTGTCGTCGCGATGAAGTATTTCTAATTATCAATCATTATTTTTTCATGGGCGATCTTTTTAGATATCTATGATAGCGGTAGAAGTGGCAATGAAGTATTATCCCGCAGCATCAGTGTACGGTTGCGTATTGTTAATAGACGTGGCCAATCCAACCATACAACACATTTTGCAATTCCGACCCTATATATTAATGAATATGGTCCACACGTGGCAAAGCTGCTATCCTATAAGATTCCAGAAGATCAATATATTTAATGCTCCGGCATTTTTCGATGTTATTGCGAGGATTCTCAAATCTTTTATGGCCGAAAAGATAAAGAACAGATTTCACGTCTATTCACATACGCTTGACTGTTTCGAGGACATTCCCGCTGAGATTTTGCCCGTCGAATATGGCGGCACTGGTGATACAATGCAGAATTTAACAGGTAATTATAATAAACTAGCTTTTTCGCCCGCGCTTCGCGCGGGCTGAAAAGCTCTTCCTTCTTGTTTTAAACATATATTTACCCTGTTTCATATATAATTCAATTTCGGTACCGATTTCCAAACAATCGGTAATAAAACGTAATACACATCATTGCCATTCCCAGAAAATTCTACTTCTGTTTCATATATAATTCTTTAAGATTCGGTCCATTAACGAATGAAAAAAATTTTGGAACCGGTTTCCCAAAAAATTGGTAATAATGCGGTTCTCAAAATACGCCTACGGTCTAAGTTAGAGTATCATGAGGTAGTATGCCAAATTTGGTTCTTCTAATTTGAAAACTGTAAATTTGCATAGCGGACGAACATACAAACATACATTTATTTATATATATATATATATAGATAGAGATAGAGATTAAAGGAAATAAATGTGGCGCGCTTAGTGGACGATAAAAAACGTTATTAAACAAGTATTGCCGAGAAAAAGAGATAAATTTCTTTTAACTCAGTTAAGACGAGCAATTGCGCGCGTGTTGATGATAATCGTTAAATGTCAAGAGTTCATCGTAATCTATCTATATATATAAAAATGAATGTATGTTTGTATGTTTGTCCGCTATGCAAATCTACAATTTTCAAATTAGAACAACCAAATTTGGTATACTATCTCATGATACTCTAACTTAGACCGTAGAAAGTTTTGAGGAGGGGTCTGAGCCCGGAGACAAAAGGCCCATACACAAAAATTTTCTAAAAAAGGTCCGTTTTTTTCAAAAAAAAATTTTGGGGGTAAATATTACTATTCGGGGAAAAAAACATCATCTACTGTTTAATAAATTAGCCTGTAGAGGGTTTTGAGAAAGGGTCAAAGTGAGGGGAAAATGTTTGCTGGGAAAGAATGTTTATCAGCATCAGTTGCGTTTAGAATTTGATGATCAATTTAATTTGTGATATTATTATTCTACTCTCACAGTTTTCAAATTAGAACAACCGAATTTGGTATATTATCTCATGATACTCTAATTTATAGACCGTAGAGGGTTTTGGAAAGGGATCTGAGCCCAGGGACAAAGGGCTCCCATACAAAATTGTCTAAAAAAGGTCCCTTTTTAAAAAAAATTTTTGGGGGTAAATATTACTATTCGAGGAAAAGAAGGAAGAGCTTTTGAGCCCGCGCGAAGCGCGGGCGAAGAAACTAGTCTAAAATATATATATGAAGCACTTGTCTAGATTCGCATAATTATTAAATTCCATGTATGCAATATAACATTTATTTTTGCAGAATTTTGGAAGAAATGTATTGAAGAAAATTGCAGCTGGCTTAAGCATGATGATGAGAATGGCAGAATCGAATAACGTTTCGGAGCAGTAGCTTTAAAATCGACAGAAAATGTTTGTTCTTACCGTATAATCAGATCCATTTATTATCGCATCGAATATACATTGTGATTATTAATGTTGATAAATCGCAAAAATAACATAAAGGTCTGTCAATTTTATTTATCATAAGTTGCATATCAAAATACGCCTTCAGAAATACATGTTCCGCATTTACTATTGTTACGATAACTAAATCAGTGCGACGCGACGGTATCAGCTATTAATAAAGATAAGACACTACTCGTTACAGGTTTATCTTTCTATGCGATATGTATCAAAAAGTATTGTGTGCATTTTTTTCACTAGAGAAGATCGGGGATTTTTCCAAAGGATCAATAATACCAGAAAATGTTTGATTTCGTAGCACATTTAGTTTTCTTTTATCGAATAAATGTGGGTTACCCCAGCCATGTGTCATTTTATCTTTTATATACCGAAGAAAGTAAATTCTCTTCTCTTTCTCTTTCGTTATGTAAAAGATTCCTTGCCGGGAGCATAATACAAAATAGCAGAGCAAGTATGTGCTTTCCATTTAAAGGATTAAGCGTATACTATGTTTCTTCGTGGCTCATTCTCTCGAGAATAGTTATTAAGTATCCATCACAGGTTCACCAAACCGTCTAGTCTTCATAGATGGCGGATTACTGATTGCTGATCATCACTGAAGTGATTTTAACATTAAGATCCCACGAAAGCGTATACGTTGTTCACTATGTTGTCTGCTGATCGTGTTTATCGTTTATTGTGCGCGTGTCAGATCATCTCCGCGGCTTGCAAACGCGAGTCTCTCCGCAGTGGACGAAGCTTTTATTAGCGTTCATTATTAGCGTTTCTTATTGTCGCGATAGCGAGTAGTGTTTTATGTCATGTTCCACAATTGATCAGTGAGGATAAGGAATATGCAGCGACATATTTGAATGAGACCGACGAGACTAGAGAGAACCATGGTGGAAGAACACAGGTGTGCTCATGCGCATATATTTCTAACAGCCAATGAGAAATTGATGCCAGATACCTCCATCTTGCCGCGGTACAGTTTGAATTTGGCGTTATGTCATTAGTGTCTATAATGTTTTAAAGGCTCCGCACAAGACTTTCGTATGGTAATATAGTGTAACGAAACGTAGATCAACGCACAAGAAACGTATCGGTTACGGCGTTATACGTCAATACGTTTCTTATGCGTTGATCTACACATTACGTTACCATACGAAAGTTTTGTGCGGAGGCTCTAACCGATACGTTTCTTGTGCGTTGATCCACGTTATAAGTTACGCTATCATACGAGAGTCTTGTGCGGAGGCTCTTAGGGCCAAAGCACATATGATAGTCGTAGTCGTGGACGTAAGTAACGCACAAGCTTTGGCGCATCCTGATTTGTCAGGTCGGAGACTACGACCGTCGTATATAGCTACGCATGCTTTGGCCCTTAGGCTGCGGTTTACTTGACGCTACAAATGCTTCGAAGCATTCCTCTTCTCTTTTCTTTCAATGAAGAAAGAAGGAGAAGAAGAACGCTCCAAAGTATTTATAGCGTCAAGTGGACCGCAGCCTTACTTATTTATTTTTGTGTTTTACTTATTTTGGTTTAATTTATATATAAGAAGGACAATTGTTGAAGAATAAATCAGTTTGAAAAATATATTATTAATATTGCATACATACGTACATGATATAATTACAAAGTATATAAAAGAACATATACATGTAATGCGTACTTATTAAATATATTCCCAAAGTGTTATCATTGAAATCATAAAATTGACGAAACTAGAGCACCTTTAATGAAACGCGATTTGAATCTACATATATAGCACAAATATGCGGCTGTAACCAACTTTGCAGTTTCCTCGGCATTCTATCGCTGTGGGAACAATAAAATTTTGTTTATATCTGTCAAATTATTAATATATTGTGTAAGCTTAATTAGAAATTTATATTTGAAGTCAGAAAACCATATATAATAATAATACACACTCTTTACTACTGAAGAAGATGCTTGTACACACGATGCTACACTATCGCTAGTTGATGAGCCTAAATTTTGCGTGGGGACTGCATCAGATTTCAATGTACGTTTCTTTGCCGTTGTATGGTCTAAGTTATACGGTTGCATCCACGAAGTCTCTGTATGCTGCTGCATCAAAGTGAGCAGAACAGATGCGTCCTTCATATGTATAGAATAAATTATTTTTATTGCATGAGTAAGTACATGAGTACGGAAACCGAAAAAAATGAATATTTTTTTAATTCTTTCGAGAATCGAATCGTTTTTACACGTTTTTATTGAACACGTACTCATGATATGTCACAAAGTCACTTGGTGCAACCTTAAATGTTTTGAAACTGCCACTTAAAAATGACTGCATCTGGCATCTGCGCAGAACCATATGAAATTCGGCACAAGTATGAGCATACCTGTGTTCTTCCACCATGGAGAGAACGTTGTCGCGGAGATCAAACGCTGGATCGAGAACAAACTGCGCATACAAATCGGTATAAATGACAATCGTCCTATGGGCGTGTTGAAATTCAATTACGACTTAGGGCCAAAGCACATATGACAATCGTAGTCGTGGACGTTAGTAACACACAAGCTTTGACGTATCCAGATTTGTCAGGTCGAGGACTACGACTGTCGTATATCGCTACGCCATGTTATGTGCTTTGGCTCTCACTTCGGCAATGTAACGCATTTATTTTCAATTGTCAATATAACATTACGTCTCATTCACTTTAGACGTTTACCTCGTTGAATTCATTCTTGAAATACGAATTATGTAGAGGCGCGTAAGAATTATCTTTTAAAATGTTGATCATTTTGAACGCTTCTTTAATTTGAATCTTATGTTTGTATGTTACAGTATCGTAGCTACGTGGCTAAGTAACTCCGCCTGTTGCGCATCGGGTTGGTGAGTCAGAAATTTTTTTTACTGAGGTAACGAATCTACAATTAATTAAATATAGAACAAATGTATCTCGATACATGTCAAATTATAACAATAAATTATAGTATAAATTTATTACATCTCGTAGATCCGTTGCCTTAAAATGGATGGGCTAAAACTGATTATGGAAAATATTTAATCTTGGTCTCACCTGTTTATTGATGTATTTGCGATTGTGCTTGAGGAAATCCTCGCACACGTCGCACCAAGCTTTTAAAGAGCTCATATCGTTTATCGTTTATTTTATTGAATTATGTTGAATTATGTTGACCGTCGCCTTCCATATAAATAATTTTTAAATAAAATTTTAAATGTTAAATAAAATATACATCAAAGTATTTTATCAAATCAGAATTTCATTTCGCGAATTTGAATGAGTTAAGTACATAGTAAATTTAACTTTTAAATTTTTTGTCACGTAAATTAATTCTACTTACAATTAAAGTAATGATTTTGAAAATATGAATTTTTTATTTAGATTTCTTTATAAAAAAGATTTCTTTATTTTTACATTATTCTTGAACAAAAGAGATAAGAGTAAGCAAAATATTGTGTTATGTGTTATAAAAAAAAATATCTGTAGATAAGGAAAAATTATTCATTAGTTAGGATATGTGTTATTTATACCCATCCATTCCTCTCCATATATTTATCTAAGATTAAATATTATACAAATCGATGCAAAAAACAATATACAGATATATAATGAATAAAAAGAGTAAGAAATATTTCTATTTCATTATGCAACTTATTTTATAGAAAGCGTGACAATGGTTATTAATTTATTAAAATTTATTTTAACAAAGCACCAATTTTACCCTAATGTTTTGTAGCCTATCCATCTACTTTCGATTGAAAAATTGACTTTATACAAGTAATTAAGTAATTAATAATATATTAACAGCATTAATCTAATTTCAAATAATTTTGTTAGTTCAATACGTCATGTTCGTGTCTTAATAAAATAACTATTTATTTTGTTAATATTGAAATAATATTTATTATTCAATTAACAAGATTTTTTCCAATTGGATCTATGCTATTAATACAACATAATTTTTTCAGTAAAAAATATGACACAACTAATCATGAGATATAAAAGAACGGCTATTCTAAAATAAAAAATTAATTGTTACATTTTATTTGATATCGATCAAAAAGATTTATTGAGGATTTCTGTATTACGCTTCCGGCAAGAATCTTTTGCTTAACGAAAGAGAAGAAGAATGATTTACTTTCTGCGGTGAAGAGAAAATTTACGTACAGCCTGAAACACCTTTATTTGGTAAAATAAAACCAAATGTGCTATAAAATTATACCGTACATATTCTACTATTATTAGACCTTTATAAAAATCAGCGGTAAATCTTTCCTGATAAAGAAATCGCACGCGATACTTTAATGCTTGTCGCATAAAAAAATTAACTCGTTTCTGTAACGAGTAACATTTTATCTTTATTAATGCTGATGCCGTCGTTTCAGTGACGTTACTATCGTGACGATAGTAAACGCGGGACATGTGTGATTGCGAATTACGAAAGCGCATTTTGACCTCCAATTTAACGAGCAACTAATGATAAAGAAAACTGACAGGCATGCGCTTTGAAATTCATATGATTTCTAGTATCATATTAGCGATAAATTAATAATCACGATGTATAATTAGTTTGATAACAAATGCGCAAAGAACAAATATTTTCAAGTGTGCGCAAAGAACAAATATTTTCTTCCGATTTTGAAGATACTGCTCCGAAATGTTATTCGATTCTGTCATTCTCATTAAGCCAGCCGCCGTTTTCTTCAATTGATTTCTTCCAATATTCTGCAAAAGTAAATGTATTAATTTATATTACATACGTTCAATTATGCAAATCTGAACACGTGCTTCATATATATTTTAGAATCTGAAAAACTCTTAGCATTTAGCGATTATCGCTTACATGATTGCTCACGTCTTAATTGAGAGAAGTTTATCCCTCTTTCTCGGCAATAATTGCTTAATAACATCCTTTATCGTACACTAAGAGCGTCAAATTTATTCCGCGTTTTAATTTATCAAAATTACCTTTTAATTCCTGGATTGTACCATCAGTGCCGCCATATTCGATGGGTAAAATTTCAGCAGGAATATCCTTAAAACAGTCGAGCATATGTGAATAGACGTGAAATCTGTTCTTTATCTTTTCCGTCATGAAAGATTTGAGAATCTTCGCAATAACATCGAAAAATACCGGGGCGTTAAATAAGTTAATCGTCTGAAATCTCATAGGATAGCAGTTTTGCCACGAATGGACTATGTTCATTAATAAATAGGGTCGGAATTGAAAAATGTGTCGTATGGTTGGATTGGCCACGTCTATTAACAATGCGCAACCATACACTGATGCTGCGGGATAATACTTCATTGCCACTTCTACCGCTATCGTAGCCATCTAAAAAGATCGCCCATGAAGAAATAATGATTGATAATTAGAAATACTTAATCGCGACGACAATTGGCCATAAATCGTTCGAGCATTATATTATTTCAATATTTTACCTTAAATATGTCCGACACTTGGTGTCTTCTCGGATCATGCAGAGTGCCACGTAGAATAATCACCAGTCTACCTCGACTATCTAGCTTCCGCAAGGGCAAACACACTCTAAAAATGAATATAATATTTCAGAATCCTTCGAAAAAATCATGTATTTTAATTTTAATAATGCATCTAGCATTTCCAAATTTTTTTTATAAATTGTTCTGAGAATATAATACAAACAAAGAGAAGTTACCAAAAATTTATCTCTAATTTTACACAAGTTGTTATATTAAAATTGAAGTTGCCATTTGTGAGGTGTTCTGCTATTTATCCGAAATAGACAAAGCAGATTTAAGAAAAACAAAATTCTATGAATACATACTCCGAAATAATGTTTGTTACCCCAAATCAAGCAATTCCTGCAGTTCTGGTCGATACGGATCTCTATTCATGTACCATTCTGGTAAATTGGATCGTTGCTTATAATAGTTTTGTATCCTGATCTTAGTTTTCTCAAGATTAAACTTGCATACTCTCAAAAATCGCAGGATAAGAAAGTCATCTGTGTACACATTAAAGAGTTCCTTTAACTAAGAGGCTATAATTAAAACAGTGCTAAATCAGGTATTGTAAATTATATTTTATAAATGCGTGCCACGGGATAAGATAAGGATTTCTAATTAATAGAAGATTTTAATAAAGTTTTGAAAAACATTTTGGCTTACAAAATGGCAAAATGCAATAGTGCGATAACTTTGTCATAAAGGTCTTTTATCGAGTTACTATATTTCATCATTTATTATTATTTGCCGAAACTTTCAGATTATTTTCGATTTTCTCTTCATTAAAAGTCAGACACAATTTGTTACATTATTTTTCGCTTTTCCTTTTTTTACACGATCAAGAATGAATTCAAAGAGCTAAACATCTGACGTGAATCGGCGTAATGTCATGTCAACGTCAATTAAAGATGAACGAGTTGTACTGCCGAAGTAACGAGCCGTAATTGAATTTCAACACGCCCGTAAGATCGCTGATGTCATTTTTACCGATTCGTATGCGCAGTTCGTCCTCGATCCAGCGTTTGATCTCCGCGACAGCGTTCTCTCTCGTTTCGTCGGTCTCGTTCAAATTTGCCGCTGCATATCTTTTATCCTCTTCAGTCAGCTCTTGTAGAACATGAGGCACAGCGTCATCGCTGCAAGTGCTCACCATCGCGATGTTAGCAAACGTTGATGAACGCGAAGCCTCGTCCACCGAGGAGAGACCCGTATCTACAAATTACGTAGATGCACTGTCACGTGTAAGATGAGACAAATGGCAAATGCAATAATGTTTAATGTAATGTGTAATTATGTAACACGACAAATAACACGGAACAACTCTGCACTGTATGCAGAGTAGGTGAACTTTGGAATAATTAATTGAGTCGACTGCGATAATCAGAGATTGCGCCATCTACAGCCGACCGTGATTCGGTTTGATAACCTTGATAGACATGTATTGACAGACGATACTTGTGTCGCTTGTTGGAAAGCTCCCATAGACACTTAATAAATACTTTCTACTTATTCCTGAGCGGCGCAAAAATACTTTAATTTCTAAATAAGAAAAATAAGACCATTTTATGATATACAATCAAATTAGAATAAATGCCATTTTCGATCCGAGCTTAGAGAGAACTTTGATAGCTTAATATAAATTTCCGTGGATATATGTATACATATATATACATGTATATTCCAACTTATTAAACTGCGCGCTGATCACTGTCGGACTTGAAACATAGTTTATTGTTAGAACAATGGCCCCTTCCTCCCCGTAATTAAATCGATGCGATTTAACTATCTAAATAACTGTAAAGAATTTTAATTTCTAAATCCATTGCAATGTAACACGCATAAGATCTTCTAAAAAATATGAATAGAATTAATGTAAGATAAACTTATATTAAAAAATTATAATTATATTGTTATACTTATAAATTAAGCATATAAGATTAATAAGTTAAAATGTATATGTCTAATTTCTAGTTAAAGAGTTAAAATGACGTAAACAAAAATGAGTTCTAGTTGCAAAACGAATAATACGAATTTCTTTTCTTATTTTTCTAATTTCGGAATGCAACGAATTTTAATTAGAAGCTTAATTTCGTACATCCGCTCTCGTGCATTACGCTCTCAAATATCTCTTTGTGCAATGGAAAAAAGAGAGAAATAATTTAGTTTTTCCGGAAACATAAAACTGAATCTAATTAGTAGGTATTAATATTTTACTTGCGCAAATACTCCGCACATTCAAAAACTTGCGTACCAAAATTATTATATTATGCACATTTCTGTTCTAAACATAGATATTCTTTCTTGCTTCTTTGACTAATTGAATCGTTAATTGAAAAACTGCTTGATTAAAAAAATATCGAAATTCAATATTGCAAGAACGAACTTTATTATAAAAAATTTCTATTCAGTAACTATTTACTATTATTTATTGATACGTTTACTCTCACTTCTCTTTTCGCTATCAAAAACGCCACTTGTTACATCATTTTTTTTTTCAAGTGAATAATATCAGATGTCACGTCACATTTCCGCGGATTGAAGGTGACTTCTTTTTATCTTCGGAATTAATGAACTATAAAATTGAATTTCAACGCGATATTTCACGTGGGATCGTTGTCCGTTTTACCGTTTTGTGCATGTAAGTCTTCCTTCTCCTTGATCCAACGTTTAATTTCCACGAGGGCGTTCGCTCTAGTCTCATCAGTCTCGTTCAAATATGTTGCTGCATATAACTTATCCGCGCTGGTCAGCTTTTGCCGAGCGTAGCACTCTACACTGTCGTCGTGGTCACTTGCATTTGCCATCATAATACCACGAGATGCTTCGTTCACTCTGGTGGATAATTTACGTCTGCGAGACGCAGAGATGCTCTGCCCCGCGCACGATCAACAAAAAATGATCAGCAGATTACACGGTGAACAACGCGTGCTCTTTCTATAGATGCGTTAATTATGAAATCATTTTAGCTATGAATCAACGCAATCGCGCCATCTACGAAGTAGAGACGCGGTGATGATTCTAATGGATACTTAATTGGTACTTATCCTCGACAGAATAAGTCACGAAGAAATGTTAAATTCTATATTCTTTACATTACTCTTTTAATCTTTTAAGTAAAATGCATATGTGCTGAAATATATTAAAAGATTATAGTTATATCATTGCTTTCCAGTTGCACATATAAAATAAATAAATTAAGAAACCTGATGTTTATAGTTAAAACGATAAGGCAATTTTAAAAAATAATTTTTAAGTTACAAGCGATCATGGAACGAGTTTCTCTTCATATAAGATTCACATAATTTAAGAATATAGAAAATTTTTGTGAATCGAACCTTCGAACACATCCGCTCTTCTGCATTGCGCTAACGACAAGGATCGATTACGTAACGAAAGAGAAGGAGAACGATTTATTGTCGTCGGTAAAAGGCAAAATAAAGTATGCCCAAGGTAAACTATTTTATTATTCGGTTAAAGTAAAACTAAACGATTTATTTTATACAAAATTAAATACTTTCTTTGTCTTTGGCAAAATCGCTAATAGATCTTTCATGATAAAAAAAAGTCGTACGCGATACTTTAATGCGTGTTGCATAAAGAGATAAACCTGTTTCTGCAACGAGTAGTGTCTTATCTTCATTAGTATGCAGATAACGTCATACAGTGACTTTGTTATCGTGACGATAGTAAATAATAGTGAACTCAGAGGTCCTCCCGGTCTCCAGGGAAGGAGGTATGTCGGATTCTTACCGACTAAAACCCCCTATAGAATGATCTTACTCGGTGCATGCTGGGAATCTGGAATCTCTACTTCTGCAGGGAGAGTATCTGCAAATTGCGTAGACACACTGTCACGCGTGAGATAAGATAAATGCTAAATTATGTTTAGTGTTATGTAACATGACAAATAACGCGATACAACACGATGTATAATTGATCTTTGGAATTATCGAACTTGGTACTCAGAAATTGCACCGAGCATGCAGTCGACTATGATTCGATTAGACGACCTTGATGGATACTTCCTACTCATTCTTGACCGACGCGAAGAAACTTTAATTTCTAAATGTATTGCAATGTAACATGCATTGATCGTTCACATAAACAGAACGTGTGTATAAAATAAACTTACATTAAAAATTATAATTACATTGTTACTTATAAAGTATGCATATATCTAATGTTTACAGTTAAGAAGATAAATGTAAAACAATGTAGGGAAAATGAGTCCTAAGTTGCAAAGCGAGTAGAGCGAATTTATCTTCTCATTCTCCTAATTTAAGAATGCAACGAATTTGAACTAAAAGCTTAATTTTATACATCTGCATACATTATATTCTGCACAATGAAAGAAAGACTGAAAAAATTTATTTTCCCTACAACACACTCGTAAAGTACACAACGAAGCGCGGCATATATTTGGTAAAAGAAAATCAAGCGCGCTATAAAAGTAAACGTCCTCTAACGTTGCTGAGCCTTTAAAGATCCCCGTAACCACCTTTAAAGTCCACCTGTAAAACTCTTAAAAATTTCATATTACCGATAAGTCTATTTTCGCAGAAAGAGAAAAAGGAAGATAATTATTTATATCTCAAAACACAAAACAGATAAAACTTACGAGCTATATAACGATAATAAATATACATCTATACATGTGTTGAAGAAGCAAGTACTTTTTGTTGATTCTATAATTTTGTAACGATTTCGTCATTCTCATTCACAAGGCAGTCGCGATTCTCTTTGATCAACTTCCAGTATTCTATAAAAGTAAGTATTTACATTACATATATTGAAAGACATATTGAGATGCCAATTTTGCAATTGTGTCCAGCAATTTCTCGCGGAAAACGTATCCCAGGACGCCGTCGATGAGCAAACAGCAGGAATACGATTACGAAATATTGAAAAAAAAAAATTTTGTTAATCGACCGTCACGAGTCGATATCTTAATAAGTTTCGGCGACTTGATGAACTTGAAAAGTATAATAAGATCTCAACATTTAATCAATTTGAGATAACTTCTCTACCGTAAAGATTAAATTCGTCGTTCAGTCGCTAAATCACGTGAACGCTGGAAATCGAGAAGTTGGTTGAAAGGTTTTTTCACGTAAGTGACGCGCTTATCTAAAGTGCATCGTATAATTTCCACTAAACCTGCATTTTCTTAGCAATTAAAGCAGCACCTAGTGGCGACGCTTGTGTCTCCATTGAATTTTTTCTTTCCTTTCTTTCTTTCTTTCTTTCTTCGATCATTCGCATATTCGAGAAGATACGGCGCGATGCAGAAATCATTTTGTATATCGAGAAAATACAGTAAAATGTAAACAAAGTGAATCCTTTTGGCAAGACGAAATCCATCATCGTGTAACAGCCGGACGATATTTATTAATTCGTTATTACGTTAACTAATTAACTTGTGACTGGCCGTGAGATAAATATTCGCGGGAAATGACTCACACCCTCGCCGCAATTTACATCAACAATTTGTATTGTATAATTCTGGGAACCTGATTTTGTTCTCTGAAGTGGGTCACGATTACTTATTATTAATACACAAAGTTTATCATTCTCTCTTTCTTTTCTTCATCGCAATCACCGTACGAACTTTTAATTAGAATTGAAAGTCCTAATGTCGAGACTGCGCGAGTTCGCGAGTTACGATTAATCCGCGCTATAAGTGACAGACGTAAATGCATTAGAATCTGTAAAAAGTTTAAAGTGCGATGTGAGAGTTGTGCAAGTATAAAAGAATTCTGCTTATAATTTTATATATTTATAAGAGAAATAAATAATAATAATTGTATATATGAAATAATTCTGTTTGTAATTTTATTTGTAATATTTAATATTTAAGAATTTGTAATATTTAAGAAATATAATATAATTATACAAATATAAAAAAATTTTGTTCATAATTTTCATGTGTATTCCATATGTACGTGTGTATTTTAATAGATATATATTTTATGTATATTTGAATTTCCTAAATTTCTCTCGCAATATACAGGTACATGAAATTGCATTAAAATCAGTAAAAAGTTGAAAGTATGATGCGAGAATTGTGTAAAATATAAAAGAATTCTATTTGTAATTTTATATTCAAGAAATATATATTAATTATACAAATATTAAAAAAAAGAATTTTGTCTATAATTTTACACATGCGTATTCTAATTTATTTTAATATATATTTTATATACATACGTGTATTTTAATTTTCCAAATTTCTCTCGCAATATACAGTACATGACATTATAAACAGAACTTTATCCTAAATTTCGGCACGAAATTCTATACATATCTAATACTGGAATTTAATGCGAAATATCTATCGCAAAATGATAGTTAGAATTGTAATTTCCTCGTTTCCCGAAAATATTTACATAAGATATATATAAAAATATACACATATATTGGAATACGTATGTAAAATTCTAGATAAAACTCTTTTATATTTGTATAATTATTATATTTCTTAAATATAGATAAATCGCCCAAAAATATTATATCTGCTCCGATTGAACAGCCTTTATCGTCTCGATACCCCTCGATTACTGATTATGGAAGTTAATTAATCCAGGCTAATGTTCACTAATTGTTCGCACAGGCATACAACACTCGCGTTTCGAGAGACAGCTACGCGACGTCGACCAGACACCATTGAGACAAAGCGCAGAATACGGCCAGTTAAATCTGTGAAAGTTAACGAAAGATTCGGCATACGTTGATCTCTTATCGTTCGTTGAAAGTTTTCGGTATCTTTGAACCGGCCGCGCAACCGCGCGCGTCGTGCCGCGGCACATGGCGTCGCGCAGGCGAGGTAAGCCGTGACGTCACCGCGCGGGGCGCGCCGGGGCAGAGCCCGGGCAGAGGACATTACGTCCCTCGCAGGCCACGCATTCCTTTCGACTCGCTGAGATGAGTGCCACGGGAGAGATATGCGCGATCATTCCCTTGCAATTAAACAATGTGCCACGGCCGCACTATCGAACTCCTCGATGCCATAGATACCACGCAATGTCGTTCTTGTTTTCTGGAGCAGGATATTTTACTTGAGATGCGAGAAACGGCCTACGGACCGCCGCGCCGTCTTTCTCTCGCGATCGCTGCTTCTTCGACGACGTGAATTGAACAAGGAATGACTGTGAAAGTATCGATTGCTCGTCGACGTATGTACTATGTACTTCTCGTGTGGATTTACGCGTTTATTCGTGATACGTCGCGCGAGTTTTCCCGGAGAAGATATTTCGCTCGAGACACGGAGAAGCGGCCCACGGATCGTCGTCTTTCTCTCGCGATCGCTGCTCCTTCGACGACGTGAATTGAACAAGGAAGAACTGTGAAAGTGTCGATCGCTTGTGTGTAGTTTCCGTGTGGACTTACGCGGATTTATTCAATCGAGATACATATCTCATATACGTCGCGCGAGTGATATCGAAGTTTAAATCGCGTCGTTGCTCTGACTCGCGTAGTACCGCGTAGTACTGGAAAGCGGCGCCATGTCTGTTCATTGGCGGAACGTCACGCGGACACGCAGTGGGTCGAGCTCGCGCTGGTGATCGTCACGACGATGTTTCACGGTAATTGTTACAGTGCGTGTGCAACTTGTAGTGAACTCGATACCGGGATTTAACAATGTGGTGTAGACTTGGCACTCGTGCGTCAGCGGCTCGCTGAAATGCGTATCTCGCGAGGAAATAGCCGGCCGGTATCTGTCGCGCGCGACACGACGCCGTACTTTCGAGCGCCGCGGCGGCGCCGCGGGTGTCTAACTCGAATCTTAATTCGTACTATCTCCTCGTACGTGTACTTATATCCGAGTTTTCGTGTGCGAATGTGTGATATACAGTGAAAGAATGTTCGGACGAGATCGGCGTGTCTCTCGAGACGCCCGCGTCAATCTCTTTTTTCGCAAGACGGACCGGGATAGCGCGTGAAGTTAACTCTGCGATTCTCCGAGTTCTTGCCGTTTCTCGCCGTAACGTTCGTGTGACGTCGCGCGTCGTCGATATCGAGCGGATCGTATCTCTTCCCGCGCGATCGTGTCTCTCTCTCTCGCTCCGTTGTGATGTAGTAGCAAAGCTCGCGTCGACTAAGGGCCGGGGCACGAACATTGTCGTAGCGTCTTACGCCACCTTTCGTGAGAATTGCCTTACGCCACACGTAAGCCAAACGTACGGCAACGCACATAGAAAAACATAACGTAACATATCATACGTTACATGCGTTACGTTACTTTTCTATGTGCGTTGCCGTACGTTTGGCTTACGTGTGGCGTAAGGCAATTCTCACATAAGGTGGCGTAAGATGCTACGGCAATGTTCGTGCCCCGGCCCTAACGCCGGGAGTGCCGTCAAGTGTCGCGCGTTAGGGCCAGCGCACGAACATTGCCGTAGCGTCTTACGCCTTACGTGAGAATCTTGCGTTACGCGACACGCAAGCCAATCTTACGGCAACGCACGAAAAAAAGCGTAATGTAACGTACGTAACATGAGACTAATTACGTTATGTTCTTCTTTGTGCGTTGCCGTAAGATTGGCTTACGTGTCGCGCAACGCAATATTCTCACGTAAGGCGTAAGACGCTACGGTAATGTTCGTGCGCTGGCCCTTACTTCGGTAATTAGCACGCGCGATCGTAATTAGTCTCTCTTTCGCGAGTGTTGCGTCGAACGTATGCCGAACTGTGCCAGTGAGAAATGGAGGACCTGAGAGGAGGCGGCGGCCTGGGAGGCATCAGGCAACGGCGGAGCAACCCTCTAGTGAATATCATTATTTATATATTGCTCGTTAACTTCACTTCGAAATTAATTGTTTAATTTTCTTTTTTTTGTTTATTTGTAAATCGCCTGTTTGAACGATTCGTACATGTGCTCTAAATAATTAATTTGTATAAGTAATAAAAAGGAAAACTTTTGTTCGTGATTTTCTACGAAAGTTTATACGGAAAAGATTTCTCCGTGGAAATTATATAATCTTTTATTCCTGGTACTTACTTTTAAAAGGAATAGCATATGCGTGTAATTTATGTAAAATTATTAAGTTTTTTTTTGTGTTAATTGTGTCATTCGAACACTAATTTGGATTTTGTATTTGTGTGTTGCAGGTCGATGTAGCGTTACAATTCCGCCGCTGCATATTGGTGAGTAAGAAATTAACGCTTATCTTATAAATCGAGGTAATGGATCCATGAAAACTGTACTATATATACTATTTATATATAATTTATATAAATTATATATAAATATTAAAGAATTGGGTTAATACTTTGCCAACTTGTGTACAGCAATATTTTTAGCGTAAAGAGAGGAGAGAGATATCGTATACCAAATGTTAATCAGTGTTTTTTACACATAGTGTGTGCTTTCGTTCAAAAAGCTTTCAAGAACTAAAAACCAAAGACTCGAAATAAAAGAAAAAAGAAGGAACAGGTTTTATATGTGTATCATTAACTTTTCTCACGTGCGTTTCCTTTGATCTTTATTTTGAAAATCTTAACAAAAATTTCGGCAGTTTTTCTAAGTCGCTCTGTACATTATTCCCTAATAATAAGTATAAGTCTCCAAACAGAATAATCGACGAAGTATTAAGCCGTTTACATGATACAACATTTATGCCCCTGTCCTGATACTTCTAACTATCGGAGTAGTCGCTTATTATAATCCGTCAAAATGCAGTATGTATTATAATTATAATTATAGTTATAATTATGTTTAAGTAATTGAGTTAAAAGAGAAAAAAAGGAAAGGATGCATGGAAATGTCGATTGTCCAATTTGTCGAAGTACATACGAGAACACGATAATCCAGAACTTTTACTGTTCACATTCGTACAGTGAACGCACTATTTTCTCTCGCCTTACTTATACACATATATCACTTCTAGTGTAAAAGTATAACATAAATGCGCTAGGTTTTATCGACACGATATAAAAATTCATTTTAAGGGTCAGTATAAGATACGCATCACTTTCACGAGTAAACGAAATTTATACAGCGTCCGTATAGTCACTCATGATAATCATAAAGTTTGTTCCGTCCACTAATAAACCACTCGCGTTAATTACACATTGCGTTAATAGACGTATCACACGCTCTTTGTCTCTTCAACCGTCGAACTAAAGTAATCGGTGAATGAGACCTCATTTAAGTACAATGAAACCTCGTTTCTTTTCAATTAATTGGAAGCTGGGGCTGTGGAAACGCACAAACCTGCACAGTGTAAACTCTGCGGCGTGTATGCTCCTAATTATGGTTAGGAGCATGAATCTGGCAAATAAAATAACGATCAGCTCTCTCGTTCACTTTCCTCGTCATTTGAATTTTCTCTATACAAATCAGCCAATTTTTTAGATTTTGGACCGAAATTATATAGATAATCAAAATTTAGATCTTCATCATCAGTGCCTATTAACAAAAAGAAAACAATGAAATTAATTAAGAAAACATACAAGAATATATAGTAGTGATATAGTAGATAAGTTTAAGAGATTTTCTGAGATTCAAAAATACTAACATGCTAATGACGATAGGTCGGCTTCTGAATTTCCTTCTCCCTCGTAAGCATAATGCCTGAGATCGTCAAATAAATTTGTATCGGGATCGCAGCTTTCTTCACCATCTAGGAAGCCACAAATGTCTGGAACTTCGTCGGTTTCTGTATAGAAAATTTTCTCTTTAATTTTCGGATTTTACGATAATCCATAACGCAAATAACACTTTAATCTGCAGTTATCATACCTCTACCCTGTAGGCCAATTGGAGCTATCTCAGAATCA
The DNA here is from genome assembly GCA_035220575.1 of Temnothorax rugatulus. Taxonomy (NCBI): domain Eukaryota; kingdom Metazoa; phylum Arthropoda; class Insecta; order Hymenoptera; family Formicidae; genus Temnothorax; species Temnothorax rugatulus. Next base: position 58,458 of record JASTWL010000813.1, on the reverse strand, counting down.
ATAGGTGGTGCGTCGTAAATGGCTCTCAAGACGTTTAAATCATAACCCGCATCAGTCTCACCGCCTCCCTCGTCCTCGTAATTAATAATATTTTCTCTGATATCGTTTATATCGTTATACAAAACATGTGTTCTCCTATGCACTACCGCCATGACCAAAAATATCAATATGCAAACTAAAATAGCTACTATAAAATTCGTGTCAATTCCGAACGAGACCTTTTCGATAAAAATCTCGACTTGCGCCGTGTCATTAAACACACCGTCGAACGCTTTCACAGTCAGATTGTACTTGGTGATTTTTTCATAATCGAGCGGCTTGTTCGCGCGAATCTTTCCCGTTGTAGCTTCAATATAAAAACTGTCGTCGGTGTTTCCCGATATGATGCTGTACGTGACAGAGCTCGCCGTATCGGAATCGATGGCTTTGACTTCAGTCACGAGCGCGTTAATGTTGGCGTTTTCGTAAATCGAATTATGAGTGTACACTTTCCGAGTGAATCGAGGCGGATTATCGTTCTTATCAGCGATTTTGATTTGGAACACCTGTTCTGCTTTATTGTGCTCGCCGGTTCTTAACAAAGCACTCGGAGCATTATCCGTTGCTATTATTTTCACACTGTAGCTATCTTCGACTTCTCTGTCGAATGTCACTAACGTGATGATATTACCAGTTTGCGGGTCGATGGCAAAGAGGTCCTTGAAGTTCTCCAACTCGTAGCTAACCTTTTGAGGATGAAAGTCGTGATATTGCGTTAAGTGCAAGACATAATGAAACTTTTGACGTATAAGTTGTAATAAAAGACGCTCTTACAGCACACAAAATATAACTTATGAAATTTTAATACCTGATTATTAGCGGACGTTCCATCAAGGTCAATGGCTCGCACTTGCATAACAGGAACTCCTCGGGGTTCGTTCTCTAACACGCTTCCTCCTTTGATATCAAGGAAGACTGGAATGTTGTCATTTACGTCTAGAACTTCGATATCAACCACCGTTTCAGCAGCTAACCCATACTTGTTTAGTACTCTCACTATTAATGAGTATTGCGTGTTATTCTCGTAATCAAGATGCTGAGAGAGCTTGATATCTGCTACATCTTTATTGGGTTCCAATCTGTAATGAGCGTGAAATAAAATATTTTGTTGAAGTCTCGTTGAAAACGCGCGTTGGTTCGCAATCGTTAACATGTATCGTTTCATATTACATAGAGTGAAAACACGGTAAGCGCAATTCGTGTAGTACTTAAAAGTGTTCCGGCCGGTCACGAGCTCAAACACTAGGTACGAATTGTCCGAATTACTAGAATTTTCGATGTTGGAAACCGCTTTCAAACGGACAATGCTAGAATCGAAATCGTTAAAATTCTCCTTAAGTCTGATCGGCTCCGATGACCTCGGTAGAAAAGCTGGCGCTTTCTTATGCGATTCCACAACCCGTATGTCAAGATGAATGGCATTGCTCTGCGGGATTTCGCCAAGATCCTCGGCGGTCGCCGTCATACTAAATTTGTAACCTGGAGTCCGCTGCACAAATTCATTATGACCATAATGCAGGACATTTATATATACATACGTGATTTGTTAAATAAAACCGGAAGCGGAAGCTTATCGAAAAAGAGATGGATCGATACGTTCCATTATTTATCAGGGTTTCGGGAATATTATTTGTAGTAAACACGAGAAATAAGATAATATTTCTGTTAATTATTCAACGGACATTTTTGTTTCAGGCATTACTCGCAAAACGTTTACTAAAAATAGCAAAAGAGAATACATTTACGTAACAAACTTCGCCGATGAATATGAAAATTCGAACAACGATTTAATAAAAAACGACGGAACTATATCGCTTAAACTATCAGATAAGTGTTACAAGCTCTAATTTCGAAGTAACATTTTAAAACGGAGTTAGCGTTTAAGCGCTATCCTCTTAATATCGTTCCACCTTCGCATTACTTACGTCTATAGCCTTGTTGAGGAATATGATACCAGACTCGCGGTCGATCCGAAAGTATGCAGCATCATCCGGTCTCTTAGGAGACAGACTATACCGTACGACGGAATTGTTGCCATCGTCGATATCGGTGGCGGAAACACGCATGACCTCGCGACCCACCGGTAAATCTTGCGGCACAGATTCCGTGTATGCCTGCGTAACAAGCCAAAATGTATTAGTGAGAAGTTGGTAACGAGTTGGTAACTTAGGTAGTTAGTGAGACGTACCACTTTGTCGAAGACAGGTCCGTTGTCATTGACGTCTTCGATGGTGACTTTAAATGTGCACACGTCATTCAGCTGCGGCTTTCCATTGTCAGTTGCGAGTACCGTTAAATAAGTCTCCTTCTCCTTGAAGGGTTCGTCCCTGTCGAATATCTGGGTCGTCCTGATGAGGCCCGTCTTGTTGTTGATTTCGAATTTTAAATTTTCCTCAGGATAGGTCACGAAGCGGTATGTAATGGTACCTGAAAATGTGAGGTCGGATCAGACGATCGTCGGATAATCGAGCTAGTAATGGAAATTCGAATCTGTCCTCCGAAGATCTTCAAATAAATTCATGACAATCAAATCATACGAAAATACGAGTTATTTCGGAAATATTATTCGAAATCAAACTTCTCTGAAAATCTTAAAAAATAGTTTAGTCTTGAAATTATTAAAGAAGTCTCGAATATCTAGAAACAATATTTTCCTAGAAATATTTCCGAGAAGATCTTTAAGCAAATTAATCATGTAAAAATCAATTATTTTGAAAATATTATTTAAAATCAAACTTCCGAAAATCTTAAAAAATAGTTTAGTCTTGAAATTATTAAAGAAGTCTCGAATATTTAGAAACAATATTTTCCTAGGAATACATGTATTTGGATCCCTGAAACATATTTAAAACATGTTTGAAACATATTTAAAATATATTTGAAACTATTTCAAAACATGTTTTCTCTTTCACGACACAGTTTACAACGTTATTTCCAACCACTCTATATTCATGTATAGATAATAATTTTGTTTTTAAGTTAAACATGTTTTCAAATTCAACAATTTCAAGACTTCTTTAATAAAAAATGATGTCGCGCTGCCATACAATACCTCCTTCCTCCGGCGGATCTCTATCCTCGGCATGCACTTGGATCACCACCGTGCCAAACGGTTCCTGCTCCTTCATTACCGGCGCGTAATTCGAGCAATTGGAGAACACCGGCTTGTGGTTGTGATTTTCATCGAGCTGAAAGTGCAAGAGAAACGGACGGCTATTAGCGCGGGTGTTACTTGGGCGCAAGGCAGGCGCCCCACTCGAAAGATATCCGGGGGATTATAATCGCTAAACTTGACATTGCGTGGGGGGAGGACGAGGGTGCGGGACGGGGAAAGACTTTGGAGAACAAGGCGCTCGATAAATCAAAGCGCTCCTCATAAACCAAGCGCCATTAATCACGGCGCGCCAGTACTCCGGTGGTCTATTATGTCGCGTTTCCTCATAAAAGATCTAACACACAGCCCCCATAGACGGGAGGGGGGGGAGGGGCAGAGAAATAGAAGCACAAAGTGAAAGAGGGATCGCGACTTCTCGCACGCTCCATACATATCCAACGAGTGGCAATGAATTCAGGCCCCGCTCGTCGATGTCATGTAGACTGCGCACGGTAAATATTTCAACTGTTCGGCAGATAGGCGTTGAAGGAAGGGACAAATCCATTATTCAACTTGCTGGAAAGGTGGTTTATACGGGGATCTGGTTAAATCATCCCCGAGATCTCGGGTTGTAAAAGGAACCGGGGTCCGGTGTCTGAGACAGAAGGAAAGGAGTAAATGATGGCGGCGGCGGTGGAAGGAGGGGCGGGGGGAAGACGAGAAATCGAATCAAGAACGAATCGAGAAGCACTCACCGATAATACACCCTCGCCCAGAAACTGCGATCTCACGTCCAGGTGTCTTGAGTGCGTCAATCTCGTTGCAGACGCTGTAACATAAAGAAGAAACGGGGGATGACGATATCGCCCATTTAACCGGAATCGAAGGCGGGGACAAAGCACGGGTTAGCGCGCCTCGTTTTGAGAACGGTTGGAACAGATACTGAGATAGGTATCGTCCATAGGGTCTTGCGGCGACTCGCGGCGGCCCTGCGACCGAAGGGAGAGCTTGACTTGAACCCCACAAAATCATTTAAAAGCTATCAAAATGTCTGTAATGGTATCGAAAGATCGTCTCGCTATATATCGGGCAACGATAAAAAAATGTATCCGTTTCGAGGCGGTCGCTTTTCCGGCTGCTCGCTCGCTAGTCTCGCTACTGCTCGATATGTCGGTGCCGTTTCGAAATAGCCATTATTGAACGGAGCAAATAATAATCCTTCCGGGTCGAAGTCGTCCAAAGTCCCGCGAGTTGTACAACACAAACACAACATGAAAGGTCGAATTTAGCAACTCGCAGGATCGCGAGTGGAATGGAAAACGGAGACGGTTCTCGCCTTGCGTATAGACTTACGTTTTACAAACTTCACGAATTGTTTTAAAGATTAACGATCCCCACGAATTCGATATCGGAATTCTTACGATATTGGAAAAATAGCTAATTCAATACGTACGTGTCTGATTTAATTATCTGAATTAATCATCATGGAATGTTTTATAAAACAAGATCATCCTGATATACTCGCGCGGTTCATCAATTTGCTAACTCTACTATCCTTGGGCACGTCGTTTGCAGCACCCACCGGTCACGCGTGTCTCGCTTAAGAAAACTGCGGGGGGGAGGACGATTCGCACCAAATATCGGGAACGAGCCGACGCGCGGATTATAATAACCGTTTGACAAATTTATCATTTATTATTAGAATAAATTTAAATCCTGTGCTGAGAAAACATCTGGGTTAAACGTTAATTCTGTACTGTATGTGCGATTATGTAAGCCCCGCAAACAACTATTAACCGTACGCGGAAGTTTGCAAGCTTTTGCGATCGACCATCCGTGGTCGCCCCGGAACATAAGTCGCAATAATTGATACAACGTAATTTCCTTGTGGGCCAAATAACAAACTTACTTGAGACTGTCAAGTCGAATTTCCGGTTGTCATTTTAAGCTTTCGCAAAACGGGAAATGTTTAATTCTGTACCTTGTCGCGAAAACGACGCGTATATTAAAGACTTAAATACATAACAAATATTCATTAAGTCAAATATTAACTGCGACTAATTGAATAATAAATCGAATGCAAGAGAGATTATTAATAATATGCGGACAGCTAGAGCTCGGGAGGCACTGAGAGTTCGTAATCTCCCATCCGTATTATTACTTCATTCTGTATAAAAAATTAATTCATCTGTATCTGTAATTTGAGAAATAAAGGAAGATGTACCGGCTAAATATTGTATACAGCGGAGCTCCGATTATCCGATTCTCCGTTATCCGACATTCGGTGACACGAGAACCGAAACGAACTTCAATCACGAGCTTTTTTCCCGCACTGCCACACACACGGCCACGACGACAACGACTACGTAGCGAGCGCTCGTAAGTCGTAACCTCGAGAAAGATACGGTCCACTCACCGAGAGTTTCGCCGAGCAGCAGCAGAACCACCATGCTGGCGACGAGGGCGGGCTGGGCGGGCAGCGACGTGGGTAGCGCGACGAGAGGTCGGGGCCTCGCCCCGAACTACCGCGCGACGCATTTTCCCAGCATTGTCGGTCAGCGGTCTCGGGAATCCACCTCCACCTCCAATGGCGGTCCACAGCGTCCGGCGTCCTCGGCGAAACACACCACGTCGTCCTTTTCTCCTCGGGCCGCTGTACTCTTCCCCGACGCCTTCCTTCCCTTCGGGTCCCGCGTGCCTCGGCGTTACCAACGGTACTACACACTATTTCCACACGCGCCTCTCATCGTGTCTCTTCGACCTAGGAAAAGAAAACAGAGAATTTGTACATTCATCGGTATGACCTCACACACATACACCAATTTACCTGTGTTAGGATGTCAACAGACTAAGCTTTTACCTTATTTGGGCATGTTTATAAATTCTTATGATCTAATTGGTTCTAACACGCATGTACAATGCAAATGTATGTGTGGTACCGAGGGAAAGCCGTGTGGGGGGGAGTGTCAGAGAAGCACACGAGAATATTCTCACGTCGAAAAATCTCGAAATAATAGAATATTTCAAGATCATTCATTTACATTTACCATATTATACCAATCATTAAAATTACACGCTGGCAATGTTCGACAGAGCCATGCAGAGCCTGTGCGCCCTCGTTCCACAACACTCTTCCCGCATCCCAGCTACCTCATTTAGACACGCGATAAACTAAGAGCAGAAACTAGAAGTTCCATCGGAATATTAGTTGTTCGTTAACCGAAGAATTTATTTACTGGAGAATTGGAAATACATGCAGTTATCGTTTACAGTTAACCGACAAAAATAAAACTTGGAAATTTACTCTTAAACGGTTCTTGTCTACGTGAAGATTCTGACATATCTTTTTATGATGCATAAGAATCTATTCGCGGTTGACAAGAAACAAGAAACAAGAAACTGATACAAAAAATTTAATTAAGTTTGTAATATAATTTTAAAATAATTTTCTGTTCGTTTATTGTAGATAAATTCCGTTTTGTAAATAATTTGCGCTATTAAAACAATAGAATAGCTTCAATACACCGAAATAATTTGATTATTTTTATATACTTATTCTCTTTTAGACAATATCATAATTTCCACGAATGTGTTCGAATCTACGCGAAGTATCTGTCCGCATTGACTGAAACAAAGACGTTCCAATCGAAGAACTATAAACAGCTATATATTCTTCTTAGAAAATAACAGAATTAAAAAGGTAAGATAATTATTTTTACATAAGTTGTTATTTAATTTTACACAATTTGTTATTAGAATTAATATTGCAATTTGTTAAGAGTTCTGCTGTGTATATCCGAAATAGATAAAACGGATTAAAAAATAATGAAAAATAAAATTAGATTAATTGTCCGAAATAATGTTCGTTATCCCTATATCAAGCTGTTTCAGCTGAAATTTCGATCAACCATTCTAAATCTAATAATCCAAGATTTGTTATTTCCTAGATAACAATAGTAAAATAGAACAGACAATTTATTTATATAAATTATATTATGTAAAATATTCCTCTCTCTCTCTCTCTCTCTCTCTCTCTCTCTCTCTCTCTCTCTCTCTCTCTCTCTCTCTCTCTCTCTCTCTCTCTCTCAAATACCTCATTGTATGTCAGCCTAGCTTACGTAAACAGATTCACTGTAGAATCTCTCACGAATTTCTGCTCTCCAATAAACTCTTACATACTCCAAAATAACGATCGTTACCCCAAAGCAAGCAGCTCCTGCAGTTCCGGTCGAAGTGGGTCTTTATCCCTGAACCATTCTGGTAAGCAGAATCGCTGCTCATAATAGTTTCGTATCCTGCTCTTGGTTTTCTCAAGATTAAACTTGCATACTCTCAGAAATCGCAGGATAAGGAAGTCATCGGTGTACACAGATTAAAGGTTCCCTTCAAATAAAACGTTACAACTGAAGCAGTGCTAAATTAGATATTATAAATTATATTTTTTATAAACGCGTGCCTGGGATAGCATGATTTTAAGAACAAATTTCTAATATCTGAATGTATATATACACACTTTCCTGTTTATTTGATTAATAGAAGATTAAACCAAATTTCAAAAAATTATTTGGTTTAGAAAATAGTGAAATAAACTAACGCGATAATCGAACTTTGTCATATAGATCTTTTATCGACTTACTGTTTTCCATCATTTATTATTATTTGCCGAAACTTGCAGATTATTTTCGATTTTCTCTTCATTATAGGTCAGACACAATTTGTTACATTATTTTTCGTTTTTCTTTTTTTTTACACGATCAAGAATGAATTCAAAGAGCTAAACATCTGACGTGAATCGGCGTAATGTCATGTCAACGTCAATTAAAGATGAACGAGTTGTACTGCCGAAGTAACGAGCCGTAATTAAATTTCAGCACGCCCGTAGGATCGCTGATGTCATTTTTACCGATTCGTATGCGCAGTTCGTCCTCGATCCAGCGTTTGATCTCCGCGACAGCGTTCTCTCTCGTTTCGTTGGCCTCGTTCAAATTTGCCGCTGCATATTTTTTATCCTCTTCAGTCAGCTTTTGTAGAACATGAGGCACAACGTCATTGCTGCAAGTGCTCGCAATCGCGATGTTAGTAAACGTTGATGAACGCGAAGCCTCGTCCACCGAGGAGAGATCCGTATCTACAAATTACGTAGATGCATTGTCACGTGTAAAATAAGATAAATGGCAAATGCAATAATGTTTAATGTAATGTGTAATTATGTAACACGACAAATACTACGGAACAATCAAAGACAATCAAATTAGAATAAATGTCATTTTCGGTCCGAGCTTAGAGAGATCTAAACACAATTTATTGTTGGAACAATGGCCCCTTCCTCCCCGTTATTAAATCGATACGATTTAACTATCTAAATAACTGGAAAGAATTTTAATTTCTAAATCCATTGCAATGTAACACACATTAGATCTTCTAAAAAATATCAAAATACAATAATTGCGAGAACGGACTTTATTATAAAAAATTTTTATTCAGTAACTATTTACTATTATTTATTAACACGTTTACTCTCACTTCTCTTTTCGCTAACAAAAACGCCACTTATTACATTATTTTTCTTTTTTTTTAAGTGAATATATATCATATGTCACGTCACATTTCCGCGGATTGAAGATCTTCCGGACTTCTTATTTTCGGAATTAATAAACTATAATTGAATTTGAACGCGATATCTCACGTGGGATCGTTGTCCGTTTTACCGTTTCGTGCATGTAAGTCTTCCTTCTCCTTGATCCAGCGTTTAATTTCCGCGATGTCGTTTGATATGGTCTCATCAGTCACATTCAAATATATCGCTGCATATAACTTATCCGCGCTGGTCAGCTTTTTTTGCCAAGCGTAACACTCTACACTGTCGTCGTGGTCACGTGGTCAGAAATGTTAAATTCTATATTCTTTACATTACGCTTTTAATCTTTTAAGTAAAATGCATATGTGCTAAAATTATGTTAAAAGATCATAGTTATATCATTGCTTTCTAGTTGCACATATAAAATAAATAAATTAAGAAACCTGATGTTTATAGTTAAGACGATAAGACGATTTTAAAAAATAATTTGTAAGTTACAAGTGAGCATGGAACGAGTTTCTCTTCTTATTCACATAATTTAAGAATATAGAAAATTTTTATGAATCAAACCTTCGAACACATCCGCTCTTCTGCATCATGCTAACGGCATGGATTGCTTGCGTAACAAAAGAGAAGAAGAACGATTTACTTTCTGCAGTGAAGAGAAAATTTACGTACAGCTTGGTAAACCTGCACCTTTATTTGGTAAAATAAAACCAAATGTGCTACAAAATTATATCGTACATATTCTACTGTTATTAGACCTTCATAAAAATCGGCGGTAAAACTTTCCTGATAAAGAAATCGCACGCGATACTTTAATGCTTGTCGCATAAAGAAATTAATCGTTTCTGCAACGAGTAACATTTTATCTTTGTTAATAACTGATGCATTATTTCAGTGACTTTACCGTCGTGACGATAGTAAGCGCGGGATACGCGTTCGATATTATATGTATACATACTATGCGAATTAGAAGCGCATTTCGACCCGCAACGAGCAACTAATAATAAAGAAAATTGACAGGCATGCGCTTTGAAATTCATATGATTTCTAGTATCATATTAGCGATGACTTAATAATCACGATGTATTATTAGTTCAATAACAAATGCATTGAAGTGTGCGCAAAGAACAAATATTTTCTTCCGATTTTAAAACTACTGCTCCGAAATGTTATTCGATTCTGTCATTCTCATCATTAAGCCAGCCGTGATTTTCTTCAATTAGTTTCTTCTAATATTCTGCAAAAGTAAATGTATTAATTTATATTACATACGTTCAATTATGCAAATCTGAACACGTGCTTCATATATATTTTAGAATCTGAAAAACTCTTAGGATTTAGCGATTGTCGCTTACATGATTGCTCGCGTCTTAACTGAGAGAAGTTTATCCCTTTTTCTTGGCAATAATTGCTCAATAACATCCTTTATCGTGCACTAAGAGCGTCAAATTTATTCCGCGTTTTAATTTATTAAAATCACCTTTTAATTCCTGGATTGTACCATTAGTGCCATATTCGATGTAGCCCAGTCGATAGAGACATTTAAATGGAATTAATTCCGGGAAGCGATTTTTTTTTTAACTGTTTCGGAGGGTCATGGGTAGTCTAAAACCGGATTTTCGGGATTCTAACCCTGGAGCGTTAGCCGCCATTTTGATTAGAAGGGTGATTTTGTTTTTATTAAATATCTCGCTTATTTTCAACTTTAGAGTGAAAGTGGTAAGAACCAAACTTGTAGAAAATTTAATACTCTACAATTTTGGTCGTAATCATTTTCACCTAGGATCGATATTTTGGGTCTTAGACTCGAAAGTGGGGTGAATTTTTTTTTTCTTTTTTTTTTTTTTTTTTAATTTACTTGGTATAATAAAAAACATCTTTTCCACACCACCACGGGGATAGAGTTTATTGCGCGTTTTTTTTTTTAGCGTGGTATCCCCTGTAGGCTTAATGGTCCAGCTAAATTAACGTCGGTGTCTTTTCCTGTTGCAAACGTGCGAGAACGTGACGAACATTCGGGAGCTGCTCGATGAGGATGATATCGATGAATGCATTGAAGATACTTTGGACGATCTGCCCGAACTAACATTCAACACCAACTCACCTGTACTTGGAGACGACAATCTCGATGTTAGCAAAGAACCAACAGGAGAAGACACCGACGTTAATTTGGCTGGACTATCGTCAAAACGTATAAAAACTGCATAATTCCGATTTACAACTAAGCCAAGGTTTTATGCATGGATTAGAACGCTAAAAAAAAACGCGCCATAAACTTTACCCCCGTGGTGGTGTGGAAAAGATGTTTTTCATTATACCAAGTAAATTCAAAAAATAAAAAAAAAAATAAAAAATTTCACCCTACTTTCGAATCTAAGACTCAAAATATCGATCCTAGGTGAAAATAATAACGACCAAAATTGTAGAGTATTAAATTTTCTACAAGTTTGGTTCTTACCATTTTCACTCTAAAGTTGAAAATAAGCGAGATATTTAATAAAAACAAAATCACCCTTCTAATCAAAATGGCGGCTAACGCTCCAGGGTTAGAAACCCGAAAATCCGGTTTTAGACTACCCATGACCCTCCAAAACAGTTAAAAAAAAAAAAAAAATCGCTTCCCGGAATTAATTCCATTTCAGCGGCTTTTTCGGGCTCTATCGACTGGGCCAATGAGTAAAATTTCAGCAGTAATATCCTTGAAACAGTCGAACGTATGTGAATAGACGTGAAATCTGTTCTTTAATTTTTCGGTCATGAAAGATTTGATAATTAATTTTCGTAATAACATCGAAAAATATCGGGGCATTGAATATAATGATCTTCTAGAATCTTATAGGATAGCAGCTTTGCCACGAGTGGACTATATTCATTAATATATTGGGTCGGAATTAAAAAATGTGTCGTATGGTTGGATTAGCCACGTCTATTAACAATGCGCAACCGTACACTGATGCTGCGGGATAATACTTCATTGCCACTTCTGTCGCTATCGTAGCCATCTAAAAAGATCGCCCATGAAGAAATAATGATTGATAATTAGAAATACTTAATCGCGACGACAATTGGCCATAAATCGTTCGAGCATTATATTATTTCAATATTTTACCTTAAATATATCCGACATTTGGTGTCTTCTCGGATCATGCAAAGTACTGCGCATCTTAATTATCTTTCTTGACTATCTGGCTTCCGCAGGGGCAAACATATTCTAAAAATGAATAAAATATTTCAGAATCCTTCGAAAAAATCAAAATTTATTTTAATTTTAATAATGCACTTAATATTTCCAAATTTTTATATAAATTGTTCTTCTTAGAATATAATATAAACAAAGAGAAGTTACCAAAAATTTATATCTAATTTTACACAAGTTGTTATATTAAAATTGAAGTTGCCATTTGTGAAGTGTTCTACTGTTCTGCTATTTATCCGAAATAGACAAAGCAGATTTAAGAAAAACAAAATTCTATGAATATATGTATACTCCGAAATAATGTTCGTTACCTCATATCAATCATTTCCTGCACTGAACCAAAACTGTACATGAATGCAATGAAAACATTCATTGTAGTAATAAAAAATTTATTAAAATTGGTCCAATGAGTTATTTTATTATCATAATGATTTAGGGTTTATAAAAGAATAATTTGAACATTAAACTATTACTACAATTCATTGTAACAATAAATATGTACATTGAAAAATCTGCTATGGATTTATTATAATAATGAAAGACTTTATTGAGTCAATGAAAAATCCTTCGATATTTCGATACATTGGTTCAATGAATTCGGTTATTGAGCCAATGTACAAACTTTATTGATTTATAAAATAATACGTTAATATGATCTTTGCGATTACTCAATCCATGGGCCAATTCCTACTCACGGATTAATAAATAAGTTAGAAAAGGTAGATGATAACCGCAATAAATACTAAGTAGCGCCCATAAAATTGGCGCCTTTAAGAGGTAAACCTCTTCAAAAAAGTTACACCCGCCATTTGGGTATTCGTGGGCGGCTGGCGCCTGAGGAGATCTGTCAGGCCCCGTAGGGGGTCCCTTTATATACAGGTCGTGTCGAATCTGAAATACGCAAAACGGTACAGGCGATGCGGCGCCTAGCGGCGTCGATGCAAAGTAGCCGCTTTATGGTACATATTTAATGAATGAGTTTTTTGATTCCACTAAACACGTTCATTGGAAGAATGAACTATTTCATTGGTTTAATTAAATGTTACATTAAGTTATGATACACTTGAGTACAGTATATTAATGAACAGTGATTTGTTATATTAATGAATCCAATTATTTGTTAATGAAAAATATTCAATGTCATATTATATTATCAATTAAAAGTTCATTGTATCAATGAATTTCAAGTCAATGAGCTTCATTCATTGATATTACGAATAATATTTTTTTCAGTGTGCAGTTCCGGTTGAAACGGATCTCCATTCCTGTATCATTTTGGTAAATGGGATCGCTGCTTATAATAGTTTCGTATCCTGACTTTAGTTTTCTCAAGATTAAACTTGCATACTCTCAAAAATCGCAGAATAAGAAAGTCATCTGTGTACAGAATAAAGATTCCCTTTAAATAAAATACTACAACTAAAGCAGTGCTATAATTTTAAGAACACATTTCTTAAATCTGAATGTATATACACACTTTCCTTTTTTGATTAATAAAAGGTTTAAATACAAATTCCATTTGGTTTAGAAAATATAATTAGAAAATATATGTAGACTTTATTTCGTATCCCCTCAGGGTTTGAAAGGCGTTTTTCTCGAGGAACGGTCCCAAACCTCTTACGCAATATCCTACCTCCATCATACAAAATATATGGCGTTTTTAAGGGACGTACCCAACTCTTTACATACATCCTTCCTGACCTGACCTGATCATTACGGCCTTTTATACTCTTTTTTTTCCCTCCCTTCCCCGCCCTCTACCCCATTCCCTTTCCTTCCTAGCTGCCCCCTTCCCCGCTCTTTCCCATCCTATCTCATCTCCCATTCCTCCCTCTCCTCGCTCCATCTCCACTCTCTGTCGTCATCCGCTCATTCCTCGCTCGACAGGCTCTCTGACTCCTAGCTGGACCCCTTCCTGTTTAGACGCCTCTCAAACATCCTCCTTCGCTTCCTGTCCAGCTCCGCTCCGCCTCCTGCCAACTCCTTACCCTGCTCCAATTCTGCACACAGAATATTTATCAATCCTCTTTTTACAACCCACTGTCCTAACCCCCTCCTTACTCCCTTCCCTTACCCCCTTCTCCTTTATCCCTCTAGTTACATTTTCGCCTCCCCCCGCCACATCCCTTTAAAAAACTCTTCCTTCCCGTTCAGAGTCTCACCCAACCTCCGTCTCCTCTCCTTTCTGTCACCTCATATTCAGCCCGAACCAGTTTTCTCCAGTGCTATTCCTTTCAACATTCAGCCGCCGCCTCGACGTCCCGCCGAGATGCCACTCCGCTTGGCACCTGACACCCGGCGCCGTCTCGGTCTTAATCTCCCCTCCCTCCTCCTCTCTACTTCTCCTCTACCCTTCGTGCGAGTGAGTGCATGTGCGTAACCCCTGCCTCTATCCTCCTTCTCCCCTGCTCTCCTCCTCCTACAAACAAACTTTCCTTAGCCCCTGTCTCTTCACCTCCTCCTTTTCTACCACTCTACGTCTCCTCCACCCTTCTTATACTCTTGAGTGCGTGTGTGCGTGTAACCCCTGCCTCTCTCTACCGTCTCTATCGTTCTCTTCCTCCTTCTCTCGCCTTCATATGTGTGTACATGTGTGTGTATGACTCCTGCCTTTCTCTTCCTTCTCCCCTACTTGCCTTTCTTCTCCCTTTGCCTTCGCTCTGCCCTTGCCTGCTCCTTCGTTCCCTTTTCCTCTAACTCTTTCCTTATTCTTCTTCGACTTCTACGATGCTTCCTTCCGCTTTCGCACGCTTCGTCTCACCCTCGCTGTACTGTCACCATATGCCTTTTCTAATTAGAAAATATAATAGTGCGATAATGAACTTTGTCATATAGATTTTTTATCGAGTTTCTATTTTTTATTATTTAATACTATGCGTCGAACCTTTTAGATCATTTTCGATTTTCTTTTCGTTAAAAGTCAAATACAATAGGTTTGATGCTCTATTTTTCGTTTTCTTTTATTACACAATCAAGGATTAATCAACGAGATAAACATCATATGTAACGTCATGTCCACGTCAATTGAAAGTAATTGCTGCGTGAATAGAGTAAGCCGTAATTTAAATTTCACCGATTAGTGCTTCAACTCGCTTGTAAGACCGCTGTCATTTCACCGCTGTCATTTCACCGCTGTCATTTTACCGCTGTCATTTTGCCACTGTTATTTTACCGATTCGTATCCACAATTCGTCTTCGATCCAACGTCTGATCTCTACGATGGCGTTCTCTCTAGTCTCGTCGGTCTCGTTCAAACATGCCGCTGCATATTTTTTATCCTCACTGGTAAATTGTTGCGAAACGTAATTCTCTGCGTTGTCAGAACAGCCGCGTTCGTTTGCCATCGTGACGATGGATAGTGAACGCGAAGCCTCGTTTGAACCGATTCAAACTGCGGAGAGACACTGCCGCTCATGAGATACGGTGAACGTTAAATAATTTTTAATGTTACGTAAGACTACAGATAATTCGGAACAGTATGCGCTGTTTGAAATTTTGGTACTCTTTGAAACCATTAATTGCATTATTCAGAAATTGTGCCATCTTTAGCAGGCGATGATGCTGTTTGACGACCTTGATGGATACTCATTCTCGAGCGGCGAAAACTTTAATTTTTAAACCCTTTTATTTTTAATAGAATATTTTTTGGAATATTTTTTATTGTGTGTTCTTTTTTGGGGGGGAGTGGGGGGAGTGGGGGGAGTAGTAAAAGATAAAAAAATTTAGTGCATGTCAAAGACATAAGTACGACGAAAAATTATGTTGCATTCGTACGCACAATATCTTATTCCGTTATTTATTTACATTTACATGTATGTTTTGCACAAAAATTACTTCTCTATAAAATTGATAATGAATTGTACAAAGTAATTTAAACAAAAATATTTGAAAAAGTTGTCGCTTTAACGTAAATAAGTAGTACCAACGCATGCGAATAAATCTAAATAAATCCGTTACAATTATATAAATATATAATTGTTTCTCAAGATGGGTTCCCAGTCAAAATGTCTCTCCTAAATGATCTCACACAAAAAAGTCTTGGGAAAAATATTTCAGTCCAAAATGTCTCAGTCCAAAAATGTCTCGGTCCAAAATGTCTCAGTCCAAAAATATCTCTGTCCAAAAATGTCTCAGTCCAAAATGTCTCAATCCAAAAGTATCTCCTTACCATAATGTATCATACAAAAATCATTTTAATGAATTGCATCTTACAAATTTTTATTACAAACTGCGGGAGGCTCCACTATTATTAAACTAGTGTGCCTTCAAGGCAGACACATAGTGTGCCTTCAAAGTACATGCGTGGACTTGCCACGCGTGGAAACAAAATTAATATTACATTTAATTAGTATCACATTTCATGAACAGCCATACATTGAGATAAAATTATTCCAGTCAACTGAATATACAATTAATAATAATAATATAATAGATCAAACTAAATATACAAATAAATAAATAAATAGATAAATAATTCATGTCATGAACAGCCATACATTGATATTAAATTATTCTAGTCAACTGAATATATAAATAATAATAATAATATAATAGATCAAACTAAATATACAAATAAATAAACTAAATATACAAGTAAATAAATAAATAAATAAATAAATAAAATAAACAATTTACAACTTCTACAATGTTATATTATGCGCGATGCCACCATCATTTATACACATTCAACTAATGCCATCTCTTATTATAAGCCAACAATAGAAACATGTGCCTCGTTTAAATCGACGATTTAGAACGTTGATGAATCCACCAGACGTTCCATCCCATCATTATTATTTTACTCGAGATATTTTTGTTCGATACATTATTGCGACAAGATATTTTTGCTCTGAGATATTAATGGCTGAGATATTGTTGTTCTGAGATATCAATGGCTGAGATATTATTGATCTGAAATATTAATGGCTGAGATATTATAGACGAGATATTTTTGCTGAGATGTTTTGGGCTGAGATAAAATGAGGGGTCACCCTCAAGATGTTGCTAATCTTTACTTTGACGATAGGACATGATGACAGCTGGCAATTAATTGCTTTAAGACATGATATTTGCAACACGAATTTTGCCCCTGTTTTCGATGAAGCTTGCTCGATTTCAGGATTCTCCTATTTCTGCGCAAAAATTGCGTCGCTCTTCTGCAATACTTTTTCAGTATGGAATACAGCGTCGAATACCTCTTGATGAATACATGGTAAATCTTTTCGACTAGCGGGTGCGCCGAACTATAAATTCATCGCCAGACGAACAACAAAATTTACATAATCATGAATTTTTTATCAATATTTTTTGGCAATTTGTTAAAATTGAGTGCGGATTATATATACATGTAGTCCAGGCAGGTAAACAAACATTTATCAGGAGTTCAATACCGCCAGGCCATCCGTATTAAATTTAATCAATCGGTGACATTACGTGACAATAAGTACGTCAGATTGCATAAGATATGTCATCGAAAATCATCATCGAAAATACGAGAGAGAGCAAGATATTAATCACCGTATCTGCATGATCGCAAAGTTAAACATCGCGCGTTTTATTTGAAAAAGAAAAAGGAAAATCAAAGTAGGAGAGCCGATAACGCGTAACACGTGTGCACGGTGCACTTGATATAAATGCGCTTATCGCGACTCGCGGCTCTTCACTGGGATGCATCGATGTGATTACGATAGAGATATTAGCGATTGCGTCGCCCTTTTTCCTTGTGATAGCGATGTCAAGCGCAAGGATGACCGCAGCGGCCGACCGCATTGCGACTGCGAGCGTCCGTCGGTTCGATCGGGGCCATCGGGGGTTTGCGACGCACTCACCGATGGATCACGCATAATACGCGGGAGGTCGCGAACTTCCAAGACGACGCGTTTATCGGCGTCGCCTTATCGCGCGAACGAAACAAATCAGCGATAAGTGACTTGACGACACGTCTCAGTGATTCTTGCACAAGTCAATCAAAACGAAAGCGTATAGAGAAAATTAAGTGCCCATTTTGCACTCCAGAGAAATAATATGATGAAAATAATGCAATATATTTTTTATCGGATTTTTTAAATATAAATTCCGAAATTAATTAACTGTGTAATTCGGGTTAATACCGAAGTAGGACATTTTACTTTCACTTTAACGCATTTACTTAACGTAGCGATCAATTCCAGTTATATCATTCGAAGTATTAAAAACAATTACCAAAAAAAGGTACATTTTACCGCATATATTTTAATTACTCAACGTTTCGAACTAACTATAAAAGGAGCACGCGTATAGAATCATCGTACCTTTAGATCAAGTAAATCGTAGCGAAAGATAAGTATTGAGTCGGTTGAATAAATAAGCGTATATGCGACAATCGGTGGATTTCGCGACGAAACGTCACCGCTCGCCTGACCTACAAACTGCGTTTATGGATCATAACATGTCGTTTCCTTGAATTTGCAGCCCGAAGAGCCCGCTGAACAGCCCGAACACGGAACTCTCGACCGAAAATGAGTTCAAAGGGGTCTATATAAGAAAAGAAAAAAGAAGGAACAGGTTTTATTTGTGTATCATTAACTTTTCCTACGTGCATTTTCTTTGATCTTTATTTTGAAAATTTTAACAAAAATTTTGGCAGTTTTTCTAAGTCGCTCTGTACATTATTCCCTAATAATAAGTATAAGTCTCCAAACAGAATAATCGACGAAGTATTTGAGTAAGTACTTCTAACTAATGGAGTGTCGCTTATTATAATCCGTCAAAATGCAGTATGTATTATAATTATAATTATAGTTATAATTATGTTTAAGTAATTGAGTTAAAAGAGAAAAAAAGGAAAGGATGCACGGAAATGTCGATTGTCCAATTTGTCGAAGTACATACGAGAACACGATAATCCAGAACTTAGTAGTTCACATTCGTGCAGTAAACGCACTATTTTCTTTCGCCTCACTTATACACATATATCACTTCTAGTGTAAAAGTATTCGTTATACCAGAACTATAACGTTTTCGATAAAAATCTCGACTTGCGCCGTGTCATTAAACACACCGTCGAACGCTCTCACAGTCAGATTATACTTGGTGATTTTTTCATAATCGAGCGGCTTGTTCACGCGAATCTTTCCCGTTGTAGCTTCAATATAAAAACTGTCGTCGGTGTTTCCCGATATGATGCTGTACGTGACAGAGCTCGCCGTATCGGAATCGATGGCTTTGACTTCAATCACGAGCGCGTTAATGTTGGCGTTTTCGTAAATCGAATTATGAGTGTACACTTTCCGAGTGAATCGAGGCGGATTATCGTTCTTATCAGCGATTTCGATTTGGAACACCTGTTCTGCTTTATTGTTCTCGCCGGTTCTTAACAAAGCACTCGGAGCATTATCCGTTGCTATTATTTTCACACTGTAGCTATCTTCGACTTCTCTGTCGAATGTCACTAACGTGAAGATATTACCAGTTTGCGGGTCGATGGCAAAGAGGTCCTTCAAGTTCTCCAACTCGTAGCTAACCTTTTGAGGATGAAAGTCGTGATATTGCGTTAAGTGTAAGACCATAATGAAACTTTTGACGTATAAGTTGTGATAAAAGACGCTCTCTTACAGCACACAAAATATAACTTATGAAATTTTAATACCTGATTATTAGCGGACGTTCCATCAAGGTCAATGGCTCGCACTTGCATCACAGGAACTCCTCGGGGTTCGTTCTCGAACACGCTTCCTGTGTTATCAAAATCACGGAAGACCGGAATGTTGTCATTTACGTCTAGAACTTCGATATCGACCACCGTTTTAGCAGCCAACCCATACTTGTTTTGTACTCTCACTATTAATGAGTATTGCGTGTTACGCTCGTAATCAAGATGGTGAGAGAGCTTGATATCTGCTACATCTTTATTGGATTCCAATCTGTAATGAGCGTGAAATAAAATATTTTGTTGAAGTCTCGTTGAAAACGCGCGTTGGTTCGCAATTGTTAACATGTTTCGTATTACATTGAGTGAAAACACGGTAAGCGCAATTCGTGTAGTACCTAAAAGTGTTGGCCTTGTTGGTCTGTTCTGATCGGCCGGTCACGAGCTCAAACACTAGGTACGAATTGTCCGAATTACTAGAATTTTCGATGTTGGAAACCGCTTTCAAACGGACAATGCTAGAATCGAAATTGTTAAAATTCTCCTTAAGTCTGATCGGCTCCGATGACCTCGGTAGAAAAGCTGGCGCCTTCTTATGCGATTCCACAACCCGTATGTCAAGATGAATGGCACTGCTCTGCGGGATTTCGCCAAGATCTTCGGCGGTCGCCGTCATACTAAATGTGTAACCTGGAGTCCGCTGCACAAATTCATGACCATAATGCAGGACATTTATATATACATACATAATTTGTTAAATAAAACGGGAAGCGGAAGCTTATCGAAAAAGAGATGGATCAATACGTTCCATTATTTATCAGGGTTTCGGGAATATTATTTGTAGTAAACACGAGAAATAAGATAATATTTCTGTCAATTATTCAACGGACATTTTTGTTTCAGGCATTACTCGCAAAACGTTTACTAAAAATAGCGAAAGAGAATACATTTACGTAACAAATTTCGCCGATGAACATGAAAATTCGAATAACGATTTAAATAAAAAACGACGGAACTATATCGCTTAAACTATCAGATAAGTGTTACAAGCTCTAATTTCGAAGTAACATTTTAAAACGGAGTTAGCGTTTAAGCGCTATCCTCTTAATATCGTTCCACCTTCGCATTACTTACGTCTATAGCCTTGTTGAGGAATATGATACCAGACTCGCGGTCGATCCGAAAGTATGCAGCATCATCCGGTCTCTTAGGAGACAGACTATACCGTACGACGGAATTGTTACCATCGTCGATATCGGTAGCGGAAACTCGCATGACCTCGCGACCCACTGGTAAATCTTGCGGCACAGATTCCGTGTATGCCTGCGTAACAACCCAAAATGTATTAGACCGTGCGAGAACCGACAATCGCACAATAGCGCGCGTGGCTTCTAAAATGCACTTAGCGTGATGTATTCCATGCAATTTTCGTACGAATCGTGTTTACGGTACAATTACCATTCCTAAAAGACCACACGTACATGCATGCTAATTTAATAATAATAAATTTAAATAATAAGAGTCAATGACAATAAATTATATATATATATATATATATATATATATATATATATATATATATATATGGAAAATGTAGTTTGTCACGTTGCGCTGTCATCATATTATCATTATAAATCAAATGGAAAATCTCTGTATCTAATGACAATTTCTTTCATGAAATATGCAAACTGTGTGCATAAAAAAAAGGGAGGAAACAAAACTTGGGACACTTCTATTTTTTCATTTACATATCGAGCAACATTCACACCAACCTTATTCGCAACCAACCTTCCACACGTATCCACGGAAGACTTGGGATTGAAATGGAACAAAAAATTCAAGCAATTGTTGATAGTAGCGATAGTGGCTGTTATGTTGGTCTAGCGAGACGTACCACTTTGTCGAAGACGGGTCTGTTGTCATTGACGTCTTCGATGGTGACTTCAAATGTGCAGAAGTCAAACAGCTGCGGCCTTCCATTGTCGGTTGCGCGTACCGTGAGATAAGCCACCTTCTCTCTGACGGGTTCGTCCCTCTCGAGCATCCGCTTCGTCCTGATGAGGCCCGTCTTCTTGTCGATTCTGAATTTTAACCTTTCCTCAAGACCGGTCACGATGCTGTATGTAATGGTACCTGAAAATGTGAGGTTGGATCAGACGATCGTCGGATAATCGAGCTAGTAATGGAAATTCGAATCTGTCCTCCAAAGATCTTCAAATAAATTCATGAAAATCAAATCATACGAAAATACGAGTTATTTCGGAAATATTATTCGAAATCAAACTTCTGAAAATCTTAAAAAATAGTTTAGTCATGAAATTATTAAAGAAGTCTCGAATATCTAGAAACAATATTTTCCTAGGAATATCAAGACCGTGACTCGTTTACGCGACGCGACGAGTTGCGAGTACTCGAAATGTTGAGATCTCATATAACGAGTGAACGGATCAAGTTCTAAGTAGGCTTGATCGATAGCTTGGGGGGCTTGGGGTCGATTTGGGGGGTATAACCTAGAAATATGTATCGTCAACACCGTGATCTCTCATCAGTTATAATAACCAAGAAATTGATAGTGTGTGACAGTCGTGACCATGTCGCCGCGTCGTGACAGTGAAATATATAAATAAAGTATTAACCACAGAGAGCTGATGTCGAGGAGATCTTTAAAAGAAGGAAGGTGTATCCAAAATTGCACACGTACGTATATGCTGTCTTGTAAAAGTTGTCGAACTATATATTATATGTTTACGTGAGTGAGTACATCTGTAGTAACTTACAGTAATAATTCATATTAAGATACATCGTCGTCTCTCAATTAGAGAAACGTAACTTTTACTACTTTCAACGGTTGCTCTTGATTTCCGTTCATAGTTACTATAAAATCTCCTGTTTACGCGAAGGAATTATCGTATCGTTCGTAAGTTACTACAGAAGTAACGTTCACATATATAATGTTCTGCTGCATAAATTAAATTTTCACATGCAGGTAATTTTATCTATCAGCTTCTTCAGAGATGTTTAGAAGTTCTGAGGCGTGAATTCAGCGAGCTTAAAACAGTAATGGCAGATCAGTTAATGTATGTCAAGGAGGATCTTTCTTATATTACCGCACCATTATACGTTTTATGATTTTATTGTAATAAGGTAAAAATACTAAAAGATACTAAACTAAATGATAAAACTTATGAAGTAATATCACAATGTTGGCATGTTATTTTAATGTATGAAATATATTGCGATTAGGCACGAGGAAAGAGCGAGCCTCTGTTCACATTTGACGTTCACGATAATATTCGTGTTATGTATGATGCTTCTGTCGAAACCGATAAATCACATGTCGGAAAAGTTTTACTTAGGTATTTATCATCAATTAAAAGAATACCTTGTATAATATGTTATTTCTCATTAGATCATGGTACGAGAGGAACAAACACATTTTTCCAGCGAGTAGATGGGAACCTTTTGATCCAACGAAAAGTTACGACAAGTATACAGTGTTGGATAAAAATAGGAAGAAAGATAAAATTTGATAAACTTAGATTCAACGAATTGTCCAATTTCGTTTAAAGGATTCAGATTCAAAGGACTGTAATTTAGTAGAGCTACATAATCGAGTAAATGAATTAAATATCACATAATTGAATGAATTAAAATGACAGTCCTTAAAAATACAATGTTGCTACAATATATATACATATACATACATATATATATATATATATATATATATATATATATATATATATATATATATTACAATCTTTTTTATAATGAATCGTTGGATCAAAAGATTCCCATCTACTCGTTGGAAAAATGTGTTTGTTCCTCTCGTACCATGATCTAATGAGAAAAAATAAAAAAATAACATAAAAGAGAATTATACAAAGTTTTTTTTAATGATAAATACCTAAATAAAACCTTTCCGGCATGTGATTCCTGGATTTCAACAGAAGCATCGTACATAACACGAATATCATCGTGAACGTCATTCAAAGAATTGCACGTGTCGAAAAATCCAGTAATACGTGCCCAATCTAACAAACCCGATCATTTATCTTCCCATTTCTCACAAAAATTAAAGGAACGCTAAATTTATCTTTAAAAATAGACAAAATTCAAGCAGCTATAACTTTGTTAAAAATAAACGAAATTTAAATTTTAAAAAAAGATTTTAAAGCTTGAAATCTCTACTTTCGAAAGGTTACTATTATTTTTCAGTTTCTGTGAGTTTGATAATTTTTACATATAAAAAACTACGAGCTGGACAAAATAGAAAATTTTTCTCTCACTTTGTGGGCCTGTCATGTGCACAAAAAAAAATCTGGGAAAATTTTCGACTTCCTAACATGAAAGCTTGAAGTTTTTCTTGCAAAATCTTTTTTTAAAACTGTTTCTACGATTTTTTGTTACTAAGTTATCGTGGATGGAATAAGAAATGAGCATTTTAACTTTGATTGCTCATAACTTTCTGAAAAATCATTGTATCGCAATTAAAAAAACAAATTTTTAAAGCTGAAACTTTGCTCTATTGAACGGTATAATTGCCAAATTTTTTTAAATAACATGTAGACATGATACAAATGGATTAAAATAATGTAAAACTTAGCAATTTTTCTCTTTTTTATTTTGACACAGAAAACAATTGTGCAGAACAACAACACAAGTTTATTCTTTATATATTTTTGTACTTTTAAGTACCTTGCATTAAAAAAAAATTGCTAAGTAGCTAGGAGATTTTTTTCATGGTGGCCTCTATAGTTTTATGGAGCAAAACGTATAAAAGATTGTAAAATTGCTTAAGGAGGATACACAAAATAGGGGAGCGAATAAATCTTACGTATTTTTACGTATTTTGAGTCGTAGAATCCGAAAATGGCCATAAATTACGTCTATAGCAGAGAAAACATGGAAAATAAAGGAATACGGAAAAACATGAAATTGTTTAAACTGTCAGACGTAATTTTTTTTGGTTGTGATACGATGATTTTTTTAAGAGAGTTATGAGCAATCAAAGTCAAAATGCTCATTTCTTATTCAATCCACGATAACTCAGCAACAAAAAATTGTAGAAACATAAGAAAAAAAGATTTTGTAAGGAAAACTTCAAGCTTTCACGTTACAAAGTCGAAAATTTTTGCAGATTTTTTTTGTACACATGACAGGCCCACAAAGTGAGAGAAAAATTTTCTATTTTGTCCAGCTCGTAGTTTTCTATATGTAAAAATTATCAAACTCACAGAAACTAAACAATAATAGTAACCTTTCGAAAGTAGAGATTTTAAGCTTTAAAATCCTTTTTTAAAATTTAAATTTCGTTTATATTTAACAAAGTAGTATTATACTTCGAAATAACTTTACACCCTGTACATACTGTTTATAAAATGCATAATATTACAAAAAGGCATGATATCCGTACAAAATTACCTTTCTTAAAAAAAGGTAAAAAAAAGGCGCCAATTACACATATAGTAGTGTATATATTTCCAAAAAATTATAACCCAAGTGATACACACCTAACTCAACTCAAGTAACATGTATCACTAACACCTTTAACTTCACACCTTGTACATACTGTTTATAAGATTATAAGATATATTGTTTATAAGAATAAGATGTATAACACTACAAAAAGGCGTGATATCTGTACAAAATTACCTTTAAGAAAAAAAGGTAAAAAAAGGCGCCAAGTACACGCATAGTAGTGTATATGTATTATGTTGTTATCTTGAAAAAAAACAAAATGGTAGTATTATATAATATTATACCTCGAAAGAACCTAAGTAACAAGTGGTAGACGTAATCTTTGTATCTCGAAAAATCTTAAAAAGACCTAAGCAGTAGTATCGTTATTTCCAAAAAATTATAACCCAAGTGATACACATCACAAAATTACGTTACCTTATCAAAGAAGAGTCACGCTTCAAGTGATCTATTACAATCACAAAAACGAAATGATATCTCTTTAAATTCCAGCGCCAATTACAGAGAAAACATATATATTGCTTCAAAAAATAATTATTGCACTACTTTGAACAATCTTTACATTGTGTCAATTAGAAAAAGAATGTATGATAACAATTTTATAAGATTCAACAGGGGAATAACAGATTTAATCGCAAAGAATTACAGAGGTAACAGTACAAAATAAAAATATTTTATTAAAATACATAAATTTTTCTTGTAAAAAAACTTGGCGCTGCTAGACCTCGAAATTTTAAATACAACAATAAATAAAAATAATTTAGAGAAGAATGCGTTTAAGATAGCGATTAGAATTAAGTATAGAATAAGTTTACATTTGTAAGAGGTCTAGCAGCGCCAAGTTTTTTTACAAGAAAAATTTATGTATTTTAATATAATATTTTTATTTTGTACTGTTACCTCTGTAATTCTTTGCGATTAAATCTGTTATTCCCTTGTTGAATCTTATAAAATTGTTATCATACATTCTTTTTCTAATTGACACAATGTAAAGATTGTTCAAAGTAGTGCAATAATTATTTTTTGAAGCAATATATATGTTCTCTCTGTAATTCGCGCTGTAATTTAAAGAGATATCATTTCTTTTTTGTGATTGTAATAGATCACTTGAAACGTGACTGTTCTTTGATAAGGTAACGTAATTTTGTGATGTGTATCACTTGGGTTATAATTTTTTGGAAATAAAGATACTACTGCTTAGGTTTTTTCGAGATACAAAGATTACGTCTACCACTTGTTACTTAAGTTTTTTCGAGGTATAATATTATATATTACTACCATTTTTTTTTTTTTTTCGAGATAACAACATAATACATATACACTACTATGCGTGTATTTGGCGCCTTTTTTTTTAAATTTAGATACCTGAAACATAAACATATTTAAAACATGTTTGAAACATATTTAAAATATATTTGAAACATATTTAAAAACATGTTTTCTCTTTTACAACACAGTTTACAACGTTATTTCCATCCACTCTATATTTATGTACAGATACAGATAATAATTTTGTTTTCAAGTTAAACATGTTTTCAAATTCAACAATTTCTTTAATAAAAAATTCATTTAATTTCGAATTCAAATCAAATGATACTCTTGTCGTATAAAATAATTCTTCTGCATAACATGTCGCGAGTGAACTATAATCACTTGCCTATATGCTCTATTTTCGTTCATCGCGGTTTGTTGGCATGAGAGAAAATAGTACGTATCTCTACTTTATTAATTAATAATGCGACAAGATATTTCCGTTTGCCTCATTTTGATGCGCGTAAATCCGTCAAAAATAATAAATAAATGGTGAATAATATATCGGGAACACGGTACATGATTAAAAACAAGCTCAAACTTTTTTTTCCGTTTTAATTTGAGGTCGCGAAACTTTGAAGATCATAAAAATGATTCGCGTGTACAACTTTTTTTTTTTACCACGCGCATAATTTACCACAGAGGTTTTATGCGTGACACGTGTGACATATACGCGATGATGTCGCGCTGCCATACAATACCTCCTTCCTCCGGCGGATCCCTATCCTCGGCATGCACCTGGATCACCACCGTGCCAGGCGGTTCCCCCTCCTTCACCACCGGCGCGTAATTCGAGCAATTGGAGAACACCGGCTTATGGTTGTGATTTTCATCGAGCTGAAAGTACAAGAGAAACGGACGGCTATTAGCGCGGGTGTTACTTGGGCGCGAGGCAGGCGCCCCACTCGAAAGATATCCGGGGGATTAATCGGTAAACTTGGCATTGCGCGGGGGGACGGTGCGAGACGGGGAAAGACTTTGGAGAACAAGGCGCTCGACAAATCAAAGCGCTCCTCATAAACCAAGCACCATTATAATCACGGCGCGCGTACTCCGGCGGTCTATTATGTCACGTTTCTTCATAAAAGATCCAACACACAGCCCCCGAGACGGGGGGTGAGGGGGGGCAGAGGAATAGAATCACAAAGTGAAAGAGGGATCGCGACTTCTCGCACGCTCCATACATATCCAGCGAGTGGCAATGAATTCAGGCCCCACTCGTCGATGTCACACAGACTGCGCACGGTAAATATTTAAACTGTTCGGCAGATAGGCGTTGAAGGAAAGGACAAATCTATTATCCAACTTGCTGGAAAGGTGGTTTATACGGAGATCTGGTTGGATCATCCCTGGGATCTCGGGTGGTAAAAGGAACCGGGCTTACCGGGCTCCGGTGTCTGAGACAGAAGGAAAGGAGTGTAAATGGTGGCGGCACGGCGGCGGTGGAAGGAGGGGGGGGGGCGAGAAATCGAATCAAGAACGAATCGAGAAGCACTCACCGATAATACATCCTCGCCCAGAAACTGCGATCTCACGTCCAGGTGTCTTGAGTGCCTCAATCTCGTTGCAGACGCTGTAACATAAAGAAGAAACGGGGGATGACGATATCGCTCATTTAGCCGGAATAAAAAGGCGAGGACAAAGCACGGGTTAATGCGCCTCGTTTCGAGAACGGTTGGAACAGATACTGAGATAGGTATCGTCCATAGGGTCTTGCGGCGACTCGCGGCGGCCCTGCGACCGAAGGCAGAGCTTGACTTAAACCCGACAAAATCGTTTAAAAGCTATCGAAATGTCTAATGGTATTGAAAGATCGTCTCGCCATCGATAAAGAAATGTATCCGTTTCGAGGCGGTCGCTTTTCCGGCTGCTCGCTCGCTAGTCTCGCTACTGCTCGATATATCGGTGCCGTTTCGAAATAGCCATTATTGAACAGAGATAAATATAAGCAAATAATAATCCTCCCGGGACGAAGTCGTCCAAAGTCCCGCGAGTTGTACAACACAAACACAACATGAAAGGTCGAATTTAGCAACTCGCAGGATCGCGAGTGGAATGGAAAACGGAGACGGTTCTCGCCTTGCTTATCGACTTACGTTTTACAAACTTCACGAATTGTTTTAAAGATTAACGATCCCCACGAATTCGATATCGGAATTCTTACGATATTGGAAAAATAGCTAATTCAATACGTACGTGTCTGATTTAATTTTCTTAATAATCTGAATTAATCATCATGGAATGTTTTATAGAACGAGATCATCCTGATATACTTGCTCGGTTCATCAATTTGCTAACTGTACTATCCTCGCGCACGTCGTTTGCAGCACCGGTCGCGCGTGTCTCGCTTAAGAAAACTGCGGGGGGAGGACGATTCGCACCAAATATCGGGAACGAGCCGACGCGCGGATTACAATAACTGTTTAA
The DNA here is from genome assembly GCA_035220575.1 of Temnothorax rugatulus. Classification (NCBI taxonomy): domain Eukaryota; kingdom Metazoa; phylum Arthropoda; class Insecta; order Hymenoptera; family Formicidae; genus Temnothorax; species Temnothorax rugatulus. The sequence goes on along the minus strand of JASTWL010000813.1, from coordinate 29,699 downwards.
CAAATTTATCGTTTATTATTAGAATTAATTTAAATCCCGTGCACCAAGCTGAGAAAACATCTGGGTTAAGGTAGGTTCGATGATGAAACAACTTTTGCCAAAAGTGATATGTTTTATTTTTTATATCGAAAGAAGGAACTCTCCTGAATCGATTAAGCCCAGAAAAAAGATAATTCACCTTCCCGTTCTCAAGATATTTAATTTCAAAATTAGGTGATTTTAATGATTTTAACATTGGTCTAATAGGAAAAATAGGTATTTTCCTATGAATAACACGAGTTTGCGAAAAATCTTTTGCCAAAAATGTCCGAACAATATATATCGATGGATAGAGAACACTGTGAGAAAGCCTATAGTTGAAGGTGAACACGATCCACCGTACAGTTTTTTTTAAATTAATAATTAAAGTTGAAAACTAGTCAAGCGACGCGTTAACACACGCTTTATTTTAATCTATTTCAGACAAAATATTATTCTACAATGTAAAAATTACTTACTAATGGTCTTTTTACATCGTTACGAAGCTTTGCGATGCGTTATTCTATTTTTTTATAATCACATAAATAAAAAAAATCATAAACATTGTTTTGACTTCGGCCTTTCATCATCGAACTACCTTAAACGTTTATTCTGTACTAGTGTACTGTATATGCGCGATTACGTAAGCACCGCAAACAACTATTAACCATACACGGAAGATTGCAAGCTTTTGTGATCGACCATCCGTGGTTGCCCCGGAACATAAATCGCAATAATTGATGCTCGATACAACGTAATTTCCCTGGGCCAAGTAACAAGCTTACTTGAGATTGTCAAGTCAAATTTTCGGTTGTCATATTAAGCTTTCGCGAAACGGGGAATGTTTAGTTCTGTACCTTGTCGCGAGAACGGCGCGTATACTAAAGACTTAAATACATAATATTCATTAAGTCAAATATTAACTGCGACAAATTGAATAATAAATCGAATGCAAGAGAGATTATTAATAATATGCGGACAGCTAGAGCTCGGGAGGCACTGAGAGTTCGTAATCTCCCATCCGTATTATTACTTCATTCTGTATAAAAAATTAATTCATCTGTATCTGTAATTTGAGAAATAAAGGAAGATGTACCGGCTAAATATTTTATACAGCGGAGCTCCGATTATCTGATTCTCCGTTATCCGACATTCCGTGACACGAGAACCGAAACTGACACACACGGCCACGACGACGGCGGCTACGTAGCGAGCGCGCGTAACCTCGAGAAAGATACGGTCCACTCACCGAGAGTTCCGCAGAGCAGCAGCAGCACCACGCTGGCGACGAGGGCGGGCGGCGACATGGGTAGCGCGACGAGAGGCCGGGGTCTCGCCCCGGACCGCCGCGCGACGCATTTTCCCAGCATCGTCAACGGTCCCCGAATCCACCTCCACCTCCAATGGCGGTCGACAGTGTCTGGCGTCCTCGGCGAAACACACCACACCGTCTATCCTCTTCTTCTCGGGCCGCTGTATCCTTCCTTGACGCCTTCCTTCCCTTCGGGTCCCGCGTGCCACGGCGTTTCTAACGGTCACTACACACTATTTCCACAGGCGCCTCTTATCGTGTCTCTTCGACCTAGGAAAAGAAAAAACACAGGAAAGCCGTGTGGAGGGAGTGTCGGAGAAGCACACGAGAATATTCTCACATCGAAAGATCTCGAAATAATAGAATATTTATTCATTAACATTATTAACCCTCATCCTTCGAACGTTTTTTTCTGGCACATCAGTCCTCCAGCTATGCACTTTCGTGTCCCACGCGTTTTTCAAAATGTTAATAGCTTTGGAAAATTCCCCAAAAATATTATACTATCTTTATACCTTTGACTAAAAATAAATGTAAAGAACATTTGGAAATTATTTATTTAAATATTTTTTTACAACATTTATATGTTGACAAACGCACGTTACGACTCGTTTTATTTAAAAAATCATAACTCGCGAACAAATTGACGAAATTTAATGTTTCAATGCGCAAATTAAAGCTAAAAGTAGTGCAAATGAGAAAAAAAATGAGATAATTATTAATTAAATAGAAATACTTAATTTCGTTGCCGCAAATTTGGTAATTTTTAAATGGTACATAAGAACTTTAAGGACATTAAGAATGCTAGAAAAAAAATTTCTGAATAAGAAAAGACGAATTTGAAGTGTGACAGATATTTTTTATGTAAAAAAATTAATTTTTTTATAAACGTAGCTCCTCCCCACCTCTTCCGCCTGCCTCTGAGTCATAATAATCCTCTGTAGAATGTCAAATTTTTTTAACGACAAAAATATTTTAAATACGCTTAAATTATACACAAAAATACATTTTTATCGAAAAAAAGTTTTCACTTACCTTTCACACAACACTGACGTAATTCTCAATCATGCACTTTCGTGTCCCACCGAGATTTTGATCGTTCGCCGTTTCGAGAACAAATGAGCTGCGGGTCTGAAATTTCTGCCTGAGGTTTCCTACCACAGCAACTTTTTTTAGGAGTGGGGGGGATTTTCTGGCGATTATTTGTTTTCCGGAACAAACGACTGTTAGAAACTGGTCGGTTAGCGTGCTCGATCGTGTTCGGACGTGTTTTGTCCGGACGGAAATTTTTGAAAGTATTGCGACTGTTACTGTCTGCATTGTGTTTTCTATTATCAGAACTTTGTATCGGCGCCTTTCGAGGCCTACAACTTTCTTTTACGACGCCTCGTCGAATTGAATAATGGCCGATGCTATCCGTGAAGAAACTTTTGTGCCATAAACCAGAAGAAGAAGAAAAAGAAGACTGTTAGAAACTCGTGGGACACGAAAGGGTGTGGTTGAAGGGATTAGGGTTAATATTACTTGTGAGTTTATCGATGCGAGAATAAATAATAGCATTCTGCAACAGTAAATGTATTTTTTTTTTAATTAATATTTATGACTATTTACTTTAAGAATTAGAAAAAACTTTTGAAGAAAAAATATTTAAAATATTAATTGTTTAAAAACAGAGATATGACTCAATGCAATCGGCACTTTGTCATAGGTAAGATAAATGTACCAATGGACACGTACGTACCTATGTCTGGACATTTTTATCATTTTAGTCCTTAAATAAGTAACGCGAATTAAAATCCCATTAGCAATTTATAAGATCGAACAATAATTAAATCGAATAAAATTGTTGCATAAATCATCCTTCGATATTAATTATACTTGTTAAATATTCGATTAATTGCTTATAGCACCGTATTGCATGAAAATATGGTCGTCAATTCTAATAATATGACCGTGAGTTTTAGTTTTTCATATTCTGCAAACAAAATATGCACAAAAAGGTTGCGTAAATTTCGGTGTTAAATAGATTACGCAATTGAATCGGTACGATCAAATTTATTTTAGCGCGCCCGGCTGCACTGGCGCAGCGCGGCGGGTAAACCAACTGGCTTGTAACAGTATTTCGGCAATGTCGAAAATTCCACACGAAGCGCTAATCATCATTACAACTGCAAAATTCGTTGTTGGTCGTTTGGAGCTTTTAATAATCGCGTACTGCGATACAATACGCCGCTCGTCGATCGCGCGAGTCACGTTAATTATTCTTTAGAACACCTTCTTTTATTCGATACGGCTCATTGTTTCACATCTTTCGCGTATTTACAGTGCAAAGAGAACGTTATATCCACGCAAAGAACATTCGGTAATATATGTATTATTACTGTGATAAAACGGCAATAAAACGAGAACGTGATAACATTTGTCGACAATATTTATGCAATACATTTGATACTATTCACAGAATATTGATATACAACGTTAGAAAAAAAATCTCTCCTAACGCACAAGAATAATATATCACGAGAGATATGAATCTCCAGCGGTTTCATAATGTCACGCGATAAAGAAGTTTCATTGGATAAGAAGCTTAAGGGTACCTTATCTTATCGGAAACTTTTCAAGAAATTTCTCTTTTAGAGAATGTCTACCTGTTGCTGCAACCACAAAACTATTAGGACCTGAGGATTTTAATCGTATATGGTCCTGATAAGATTACCTTATACGGACCTAGTGAAGGACATCGTATGTGGTCCTTATATAGTTTCCTTACATTTAGATATTGTGTTATGGAAAAAAAAATTAACCACCATAGCTAAATTTTAGCTGTCCATATATATTACACCTGAAATTTAGTTATCATTCCTAAATTTTAGTTATGATAGGCATTTTTGGCAACAGTTAAACAAAGCATTTTCCATTAAACTGTAGCTAAAAAACGTTAGCTACTATAGCTGAAGTTTAAGCATAATAACTAAATTTTTTTTCACATAATATATATGAACAGCGAAAATTTAGCTGTGGTAGCTAATTTTTATTTTTGTGATTAAAGGCTAAAGTGGATAAATTATATAGTAAAAGAAATCTAATCGGCAAAAAAATATTTATTTTCAATATTTTTAGTTATCCATATATACATATTAATAAAACTTACATTAATTAAAATTTTTGTAGAAGGCAAAGCACAGCTCATCTGATGAGAATTCTTTGTTTTAAACTATTTTCCTATATAAAAAAAAAACAAAAAAAGCATTAACTCTTCTATCAACAAAAAATAAATAAAAATAATTAAAATTAATTATGATCGCGGTCTGGCTGCAAAAGTATCTTTCTCATACGAGCTAGACGTTGTCCCTCCCAATCTTTGGCATTGTTTATCATACACTGAACAGTGTGTTGGAATTTTTTTGGGTTAATTTGATCCCCAAGAACTTTCAAAAATAATTCTGGAAATAATGAAAAAAATAATTCATTATAATTATGTATTTAAAAAAATTAATTCAGTATTTATGATAGAAAAAATGATTTTGAGAAAACACGTACCTTCCAAAAGCTGTAGAAAGTAGTATTGCTCAGAATTTCTTTGCCTTTAACTTTTTTTGTCGTCGTAAAACGCATCGCTACGTCTCGCACAAGATATCTCCGGATAATTTCTCCCAAGTTTTTCGAAGAAAAGACATCAACATTGATGCAACGCTTTACTTTTCTCCTCTATAACAAATTTAAATTGTAATTTATTAATTCTAAACAAAATTTTAAGTTTTTAGTACGTTCATAAATAATACAAAAAGAGAACAAAAATACTTACAAATAGAGTTCTGTACTTCTCATCATTTTTCAATTTTAAATCAAATTCCAGAAACTCTTCGTACGACTGTACTGGTAGCTGAATCTCATTGTCTTCCTCTAGATCCAGCTGGTCCTCGTTTGGATTCTTTTGTCTTATTGAGTTTCCTATCATTTGTTGAACCAAAATCACTTCTCCACGAAGATCGGCTAGTTGTTTTAACAAACTTCGATGAGAAGCTAACGCGAAAGATTGTGAAGAAACTGAAAAGAGTTCTTAAATTAATTATTTAAATCAAATTTATTATTAATAATTAATTAACTTATTTATGTACTTATATTTACTTATTTATTTATTTACTTTATTTACTAATTATTTACTAATTTATTTATTTTGTTATTTATTTATTTATAATTTTTTAAATTATTATTTTAGTCAAATATTCTAAAAATTTGAGAAAACGAATTGAATTTGATGTACCTACTTACTATTCTTTTCCGACAAACGTTGAGTTTCATCAGTTTCAGTAACTGGTGATTCGTCTCTTCGAGGTGGCTCTTTATTTGGTCGCACAACTTTGTCGTGTCTATCTGCAGAAACTGTGCGTTCATTTTTCTCTTCGGAGCTGTGATTTTTGTGTAAGAGTTTCTGTACCTTCACTGTCGAGTTCTCTGCTGATTCATCTGAATCTTCATCAGATGAAAAACATATTTTTTTTCTTTTATTATGTCTATACATATTTTCGCATTTTTGATTCGACTCTTCAGACGTCGAATTTTCTTCTTCGCTTTCTGATGTAATAGGCGTCCCAAGAGGTGCTAAAATATATGTAAACACACAGAAAAAAATTATAATGCAAGCAATATGTTTCATGTAATGACATAACAAAATAGAAATCTCATACTAAAATAGGATACCAAAGACATATTAGAAGATAAAATGTTTACTATGTTCTTGTATATCAGGCACGGTCTTCACATTGTTGGCCAAATTACAGAAACCACTACGCAATATTTCTGTAACGGATTGATTGCCATTTCTCGCACTTGCTTTAAATTTTCCAATTTCGTCTCTCATAATCTTTTCTGCAGAACTTTCATTGTCGGTTGTGCATGCATATATTTTTTTCTTCAACATTTTTAGCCGTTCCAGACCTTCTTCATATGTATCTGTAAAATAAATTGAAAATGTACCATAAAAACTAAAAAAAATTTTTTAAATAAATTATGCGGATGTACCAGCTCTATCGTGCAACTCGACGGGATATTCTACCCATGATTTATTAAAAGGCAGAAGATATTTGATCATATTTTTTAATGTTTCTGTCTTTTTTTTTTTTTTTGTAAATGGACCCGGCATGAAACGAGCAACTAAACAATCTTTGTCCTCATCCCATCGAACCCATGAGGATGGCACTACGTCAATGCTTTGTTTTCCCTGCATCAGTGATAAAGCACACTAATTTGTAAACTTCTTTTCTTTTATCCATTGTGAGAAGAAAATTTACTTTTACCTATTTGGGAATGAAAACAAAATTTAGAGTTTTTGAAATTGTCAAAAATAGTAAATAAAATAAACTTTTATCTAAACATATACCTATGAATGTAACAAAAAACAAGACTAATAAACAATCAATGAAAATATATTAAAGTTCGATCTTAATAATCAAGATTCAAATTAAAATTTATTATAAAATAAAAATTCAGAAAGCTTATCAATTAATTGGACATGCAGAGATACGAGGGACACAATATAATGAGAGTTTTGTTCTTTTGTTATTTTCATAGTAACGCTGTTTGTTTTGCATCGTCCACCATATGAACCAGCAGTGCCGACGCAAGCGTATTAGCATATATTATGTGCAAATAGGATGTTCGTCAAAAATTGATTGATTTATTTTATTTTCATAAACATATATAATTATGTTGTTTTTCACTCACCTTCAGTATCCTATCTAGTAGAAATTATATAGAGCAGCTTTAGCAGCTTTTTATAGTCGATTCACAGTCACACTTTTTTTGAAATGTTACATACAAGTAAATAATTATAAAGTATTAATTGATTCTCACTAATTTTGAGAAAAATGATGAATTTTTTTTTTGGAATAGTTTACATGTGAAGAAGGGGCATGGTATAAATTTTCTCTTTTTCCATCATGCTCGAATCAAAGGTGACCATTTTTTGACTCACGTCGTTTAAAGGACAAGTAAAAATGATTCTTGAATTTTTTCGCACAACCCACATTTTTATTTCTGCCGAATCACAAGGATATGTGAATAATGATTTTTCCTTGTCCAAGATAAAACCACTGATTTCAATATCATTTTTATGTCCATTTGGTGGCAAATTTATATTGTTAATTTGAAATACTATACCGGTTTTTAATAAAACAGTATCATTTGGTGCCTTTGTAGTTAATATAGAATTTTTATATTTAACACGTTTTACTGGAGTTTGTCCTCTGCCATTTGGACGTAATTTTCTTAAAATTTCAATCCGTAGTAATAAAGTTGCTGTCTTTGCGTTCATGAAAAATGATTCATGTAAACGACGAACTATTTGAGCGAGAAGTCGATTTCCACTCCGAAGAAATTTTTTAATTGTTCCAAGTGCATTTTTGAAAGGAAATGCCGTCAGCAGAGAAAGAGGACATTTCATAAAATGTACGTCGTCAGCCAGATGAATGAGACTATGCATGTTGTATATTAGACTTTTCCGTCCATATATATTTGATGCTGATGTTACGAATGTGATAAGAAATAATTTTGCATGTTTCCAATATTTTACTGCCAATTCTTTTGAACAAAGGATTCGACAAGCAGTACTAAAGAGTAAAAAGTTATTATAAAGATTTTTAGATAATACTTGTTTCAAGATGACAGGTCCAGAATAGAGCAGCAAAAATTTTAGTTCTGTGGCCTTGAATTTTTCGACATCAGTAAGTGAACGAGTAGTCCGTTGAAATTCACTGGGAACTTCAGATTTCAATAACAAATTGGTTAAACGTATTTTGGCACGATTTCTCAGCTGTGTATTTTAGACATTGTTCTTAACAACGGTACAAGAATTACACTCATTGTAAATGGCATTACAATTGTTCTTTAGCTTTGTAGATTAGTGTGCTATCTACTGTGCCACGTTACGCTCTTACACAACAAGTTTTTCTCTAAGAAAATTGTGTTTTCTTTACATTAATTAATTCGTATTGTTTGCAAAAATAAAAAGTAAGGAATTTGAATTATAAATACATAACAAAATATTATGTCACAATACTGTAACTTTCAAGACTTATAACTTGAAAAGTACTTAATGAAAAAATACTTAATTATAGTGTTTTGGAAAGCTTCCGACATAAGCTATAAGAATATGCAATAAAAAATAGGGGGTTCCATTTAAGAAACTGAAGGTGTCCTTGACCTGACCTTAACGATGCTACCCAAGGTCAAATCAATGACACCATCTTATGTTCCCCTCAAAACCATATAATTTTTGTCTAAAACGTTTTTCTTTAAAATGCTTAGTTTTTGAAAGAAAAGGGGTGGACGGGTGGTCTCAGATACCCTGTATATATATATATATATATATATATATATATATATATATATATATATATATATATACATATATACATATATATACATATACATGAGGCATTCCATGCCAACTCAACCCATGATTGTCCTCGACCATTTTTGATTTGGCCGAAATTTTTTTGTGTTTTTATACTAAATGAAAGTAGCTTCCATGATTTTTTTTAGATTTTTATCTCTACTCATACTTAAGTTATGGATTAAAAAAAAAATGCAGTTTAAAATTTGGAAAATTTCAAATGCCTGTAACTTTAAGAAGAAAAAAGATATTGTAAAAAATAAGGTGCTTTCTTTTCGTTTTTCACTGTACTTTTCGAAGAAAATATCGAAAAAATGTTTAATGGGCAATATGACTGTTTTTTTTAGGATTTAAGTAAAAAATGTTTGTTTTTTTCAGTGCGACCGTTTTGATTTTTTTCAAAAAAATCTCACAAATTCTAGACTTAATTTCGAAATTTTTAAGACGTATAAAAGAAAATGGGATCTTGATAAGGTAAATTTATGGCAACCTTATTTAAGGATACCATTTCTGAACCTCATTCGGACCTCGTCTGACAGCAGGCATGCCTGATAAAATTTCTACTCGGGATTATTCCCGAGCGGCGCGAAAATACTTTAATATCTAAATAAGAAAAATAGGACCGTTTTCCGTGCATATATATATATATATATATATATATATATATATATATATATATATATATATATGCACGGAAAACGGTATATATATATATATATATATATATATATATATATATATATATATATATATGCACGAAAATTTATATTAAGCTACCAAAGATCTCTCTAAGCTCGGACCGAAAATGGCATTTATTCTAATTTGATTTGATTGTATATCTATATGTATATCTATTTGATTGTGTGTATATATATATATATATATATATATATACAACTTTAAGATTCGGTCAATTATTTCGCGTAAAATTAAAAAAAATTTTTTATCGGTTTCCAGAAAATAGATAATGAAAAACTATACACTCTATAGCACTCCTCGGAAAATTCTACCCCTATTTTATATGGTTTTAATACAAATTCGGTCCAATAGTTTTTAAGTTAAAAATGTTCAAACATACACCACCCGTATATATATATATATATATATATATATATATATATATATATATATATATATTCCAACTTATTAAACTGCGCGCAGATCACTGTCGGACTTGAAACACAGTTTATTGTTGGAACAATGATCCCTTCCTCCCCGTAATTAAAACGATATGATTTAACTATCTAAATAACTGTAAAGAATTTTAATTTCAAAATCCATTGCAATGTAACACGCATTAGATCTTCTAAAAAATATGAATAGAATTCATGTAAGATAAACTTATATTAAAAAATTATAATTATATTGTTATACTTATAAACTAAGCATATAAGATTAATAAGTTAAAACGTATGTCTAATTTCTAGTTAAAGAATTAAAATGACGTAAACAAAAATGAGTTCTAGTTGCAAAACGAGTAATACAAATTTCTTTTCTTATTTTTTTAATTTCGGAATGCAACGAATTTTAATTAGAAGCTTAATTTCATACAACCGCTCTCGTGCATTATGCTCTCAAGTATCTCTCTGTGCAATGAAAGAAAGAGAGAAATAATTTATTTTCCTCGAAACATAAAACTGAATCTAATTATATTTTGCTTGCTTACCAAAATACATACTAGATATATTATGCACATTTCTATGTTCTAAATGTAGATATTCTTTCTTGCTCCTTTGACTAATTGAAGATATAAACGATTGCTATATAAGCGGAAAACATCTTGATTAAAAAATAGCAAAATACAATAATTGCGAGGACGAACTTTATTATAAAAAATTTCTACTCAGTAACTATTTACTATTATTTATTGACACGTTTACTCTTACTTCTCTTTTCGCTAACAAAGTTAAACGCCACTTGTTACATCATTTTTCATTTTTTTTTTTTTTTTTTTTTTTTTTTTTTAAGTGAATACAGATGTCACGTCACATTTCCGCGGATTGAAGGTGACTTCTTTTCATTTCTTCGGAATTAATGAACTAGCTATAATTGAATTTCAATGCGATATTTCACGTGGGATCGTTGTCCGTTTTACCGTTTCGTGCATGTAAGTCTTCCTTCTCCTTGAACCAGCGTTTAATTTCCGGGATGGCGTTCGCTCTAGTCTCATCAGTCTCATTCAAATATATCGCTGCATATAACTTATCCGCGCTGGTCAGCTTTTTTTGCCAAGCGTAACACTCTACACTGTCGTCGTGGTCACTTGTATTTGCCATCGTAATACCACGAGATGCTTCGTTCGCTCTGGTGGATAATTTACGTCTGCGAGCCTCAGAGATGCTCTGCCCCGCGCACGATGAAAAAAAATGATCAGCAGATTACACGGTGAACAACGCGTGCTTTTTCAGGATTTAGATTATGAAATTATTTCAGCTATGAATCAACGCAATCGCGCCGTCTACAAAGTAGAGACGCGGTGATGATTCTAATGGATACTTAGTACTTATCCTCGAGAGAATAAGTCGCGAAGAAATGTTAAATTCTATATTCTTTACATTACGCTTTTACTCTTTTAAGTAAAATGCATATGTGCTGAAATATATTAAAAGATTATAGTTATATCATTGCCTTCTAGTTGCACATATAAAATAAATAAATTAAGAAACCTGATGTTTATAGTTATAGCGATAGGGCGATTTCAAAAAAATAATTCGTAAGTTGCAAGTGAGTGGAACGAGTTTCTCTTCTTATTCACATAATTTAAGAATATAGAAAATTTTTATGAATCGAACACATCCGCTCTTCTGCATGACGCTAACGGCAAGGATCGCTTGCGTAACGAAAGAGAAGGAGAATGATTTATTTTCGTCGGTAAAAGGCAAAATAAAGTACGATCCACTGTGAAATTTATATGGTCAAATTAAACTCAATTTTGAGTAATTTTTAACCATTCCATAGGTCGCCACTGCTCCTACTCAATACGTAGTTAATTTAACTAAAACAATGTTAATTTGACTAAACTGATGGAGTTAAAATAATCCTATTTTGTTTTAAAATAATAAATTTTGACGCACATGGTAGTTAAAAATAACAAAATGTTATCTAACTTAAGGTATTAATTTAAATTTCTTCCTTTAACATTTAACAAGATAAAATACTTTATTATTCGGTTAAAATAAAACTAAACGATTTATTTTATACAAAATTAAATACTTCCTGGCATTATTGAGCCTTTGGCAAAATCGCTGATAGATCTTTCATGATAAAAGAAAAGTCGTACGCGATACTTTAATGCGTGTTGCATAAAGAGATAAACCAGTTTCTGCAACGAGTAGTGTCTTAGCTTCAAGTTGCCGTCATACAGTGACTTTGCTATCGTGACGATAGTCACACTGATGAACTCGGAGGTCCCCCGGTCTCCAGGGAGGGACTAGAGGGTATATCGGATTCTTATATTAACTAAAATTCCCTAGTAGGATGACCTTACTCGGCGCATACTGGGAATCTGGAATCTCTACTTCCAGGGAGAGACTCGTGTCTGCAAATCGCGTAGATACACTATCACGCGTCATATAAGATAGTCAGTCTCGTTCAACTGTGTCGCTGCATATAACTTGTCGTCGTTGGACAGCTTTTTCCAAGCGTGATTCATGACGCTGTCGCTGCAACTGCTCACCATCGCGACAATAGTGAATGCTGGTGAACGCCTCGTCCACCGCGAAGCGCGAAGAGACACACTGCGTGTGCAAGTCAAGTTGCAATTTCATCACGCGGTCACATGACAATTTTCCGCTCGTCTAAAGCTTTGTGTCAACGATGCTAGAACTGCGTCCGAGTTTCGGTTTAAGCCAATCAACTTGCAGCTCTTACAGAAAAGCAGCAGTTTCATTGGCTTAAACCAAAACTCGGACACAGTTCTAGCATCGTGGACACAAGGCTTTAGGGAGGTTTCTACCTTGTTGGGTCAAAAAAATGCATTTTTATTTTTTTGCATTATCGGACAGATCCATCCCTTACCCAAGGTATACTATACGGCCCTGGAATAGCAGATTAGATGTAAGTATGAAAATATTCATTTTATACCCAAAATAAACTATGGTAAAACTTTAAACGCGTTTTTCTCGAAACTACATTTTTCAAGTTTACGGAAGTCCTCCAGGACGCTCTAATCAACCAATCGACTTGAAATTTTGCAGACACGTTTAAAACACGTGTGTCTATCTATAGCATGAACTACGATCATTAAAAAATATTGAAAAGTTTCTTTTTATAAACAATTATTTGCAAAAAAAAAAATTGAAAAAATCGACACCTAAATTTCAATGTCTCGCCATTTTGTTATTTTTTATTTTTTCTTCTTGATTCTAGTTCATGCCATGCCCAGTGTTATATAGAGTAAGAATATGTTTCATTTTTTTGTTTCATGTCACTTGTTCCGACAGCAGTACTTCCGTAAGCCGGACGCCTTATCGCCAGCGTGCCGCCGTCAGCGTGTCCCTCCCTCCCCTCCTTCGCATGTGGCTCATTGAAAAAATTTGTACTTATTTAATAAAAGCTACTTAAGCAGCACACATAATTTCAACTTGCTATATTCAATAATTTTCTAAAAAAAAATTCGTAAAAAAAAGCATTTTTTGACCCAACAAGGTAGAAACCTCCCTTAATGGAGGGAGAAATAAGCGGCAAAACGTGCGCGTCGTGAAACCGCCGCTTGCGACTTGCGATTGTCATTCATCGTTAATTATTGAATTTCGCGGCACGCTGAAAAAGCTGAGACGGTCTGAACTTTTTCCCTTACTTGCCCTACTACATTTTCTTGACGCCGAATCTCGAAAAAGTCACGTGACCCCAATTTGCCGCTGGTTTCTAGCGTCCATGAAATTGCACCTTCACAATAGCGCACTGCACTGTAACGAGCGACGCGCGATCGACAGGCAATATTAAACGCGAATAGGTATATATAAACAGTGCACAAGAACGTGCTCTTTGGAATCATTTTCACGATCATCATTAATCAACTTAAATTCGGTGATCAGATATATGCGCCATCTGCAGCAAACGTACAAATATTGCGGACCATTTGCTCTTGAAATTGCGTCAACTGATTGCATGTATAAGCAGTCATGTAGCTGTATTTGTAACGTGTTCTACTTCGATGTCAGCAAATTTACAGCAAACACATGCAATGCATTAGTTTGCTCAATATGCTCTATCCAAGATAACCAAGCGTGATAAAGCATATTGAGCAAACTAATGCATTGCATGTGTTTTCATATATTTACTGTAAATTTGTTGACATCGAAATAGAACACGTTACAAATACACCTACATGACTGCTTATACATGCAATCAGTTGACGCAATTTCAAGAGCAAATGGTCCGCAATATTGGTACGTTATGTTGTCTGCAACATGTCAGCAACATGACAGCAATGAATGATTCATCATTGTTCCATCTTGAGCATCATGATGCAAACGTGACGGCAACAACACATATATAATGATTTCCATCCGTTATTGTGTATATGTCATCAAGCTATGAAGTTTTTAATTGTATCTCGTTGCTAACAAAGTGTTGACAATATGAAATTGTCACAAATCCCTCACAAATTGATGCTGTCACGTTGCAATCAATTTGCTGTTAATAGAAATATAATTCATATGAGTTCAACCCGACAAGCATAATGCTGTCTCACCTTGTCCCGAGTTTGTCAAAATTAGTTGCATTAATGACAAGCTGCTTGTTGGCAACATGGCAGCAAACTCACAGCATTTTGCTATCTGGGATCACGCTTGGCTATCTGGGAAGCTTTCAAAAACTAAAAACCAAAGACTCGAAATAAAAGAAAAAAAAAGGATCAGGTTTTATATATGTATCATTAACTTTTCTCACGTGCGTTTTCTTTGATCTTTATTTTGAAAATCTTAACAAAAATTTCGGCAGTTTTTCTAAGTCGCTCTGTACATTATTCCCTAATAATAAGTATAAGTCTTCAAACAGAATAATCGACGAAGTATTTGAGTATATAAGTACTTCTAACTAATGGAGTGTCGCTTATTATAATCCGTCAAAATGCTGTATGTATTATAATTATAATTATAGTTATAATTATGTTTAAGTAATTGAGAAAAGAGAAAAAAAGGAAAGGATGCATGGAAATGTCGATTGTCCAATTTGTCGAAGTACATACGAGAACACGATAATCCAGAACTTTTACTGTTCACATTCGTACAGTGAACGCACTATTTTCTCTCGCCTCACTTATACACATATATCACTTCTAGTGTAAAAGTATTCGTTATACCAGAACTATAACGTTTTCGATAAAAATCTCGACTTGCGCTGTGTCATTAAACACACCGTCGAACGCTCTCACAGTCAGATTGTACTTGGTACAGATTTCTTCATAATCAAGCGGCTTGTTCACGCGAATCTTTCCCGTTGTAGCTTCAATATAAAAACTGTCGTCGGTGTTTCCCGATATGATGCTGTACGTGACAGGGCTCGCCGTATCGGGATCGATGGCTTTGACTTCAGTCACGAACGCGTTAATGTTGGCGTTTTCGTAAATCGAATTATGAGTGTACACTTTCCGGATGAAGCGAGGCGGATTGTCGTTCTTATCAACGATTTCGATTTGAAACACCTGTTCTCCTTTATTGTGCTCGCCGGTTCTGAACAAAGCACTCGGAGCATTATCCGTTGCTATTATTTTCACATTGTAGCTATCTTCGACTTCTCTGTCGAATGTCACTAACGTGGTGATATTACCAGTTTGCGGGTCGATGGCAAAGAAGTCCTTCAAGTTCTCCAACTCGTAGCTAACCTTTTGAGGATGAAAGTCGTGATATTGCGTTAAGTGCAAGACATAATGAAACTTTTGACGTACAAGTTGTAATAAAAGACGCTCTTACAGCACACAAAATATGAATTATGAAATTTTAATACCTGATTATTAGCGGACGTTCCATCAAGGTCAATGGCTCGCACTTGCATAACAGGAACTCCTCGGAGTTCGTTCTCTAACACGCTTCCTTTTCTGATATCACGGAAGACTGGAATGTTGTCATTAACGTCTAGAACTTCGATATCGACCACCGTTTCAGCAGCTAACCCATACTTGTTTTGTACTCTCACTATTAATGAGTATTGCGTGTTACTCTCGTAATCAAGATGCTGAGAGAGCTTGATATCTGCTACATCCTTATTGGATTCCAATCTGTAATAAGCGTGAAATAAAATATTTTGTTGAAGTCTCGTTGAAAACGCGCGTTGGTTCGCAATCGTTAACATGTTTCATTTCATATTACATAGAGTGAAAACACGGTAAGCGCAATTCGTGTAGTACCTAAAAGTGTTCCAGCCGGTCACGAGCTCAAACAATAGGTACGAATTGCCCGAATTACTAGAATTTTCGATGTTGGAAACCGCTTCCAAACGGACAATGCTAGAATCGAAATCGTTAAAATTCTCCTTAAGTCTGATCGGCTCCGGTGACCTCGGTAGAAAAGTTGGCGCCTTATGCAATTCCACAACCCGTATGTCAAGATCAATGACATTGCTCTGTGGGATTTCGCCAAGATCCTCGGCGGTCGCCGTCATATTAAATTTGTAACCTGGAGTCCGCTGCACAAATTTATTATGACCATAATGCAGGACATTCATGTATACATACGTGATTTGTTAAATAAAACGGGAAGCGGAAGCTTATCGAAAAAGAGATGGATCGATACGTTCCATTATTTATCAGAGTTTCGGGAATATTATTTGTAGTAAACACGAGGAATAAGATAATATTTCTGTCAATTATTCAACGGACATTTTTGTTTCAGGCGTTACTCGCCAAACGATTACTAAAAATAGCAAAAGAGAATACATTTACGTAACAAACTTCGCCGATGAATATGAAAATTCGAACAACGATTTAATAAAAAACGATGGAACTATCGCTTAAACTGTCAGATAAGTGTTACAAGCTCTAGTTTCGAAGTAACATTGTAAAACGGAGTTTGCGTTTAAGCGCTATCCTCGTAATATCGTTCCATCTTCGCATTACTTACGTCTATACTCTTGTTGAGGTATATGATACCAGACTCGCGGTCGATCCGAAAGTATACAGCATCATCCGGTTTCTTAGGAGACAGACTATACCGTACGACGGAATTGTTGCCATCGTCGATATCGGTGGCGAAAACTTGCATGACCTCGCGACCCACCGGTAAATCTTGCGGCACAGATTCCGTGTATGCCTGCGTAACAAGCCAAAATGTATTAGCGAGAACCGACAATCGCACAATACGTGCGCGTGGCTTCTAAAATGCACTTAGCGTGATGTATTCCATGCAATTTTCGTACGAATCGTGTTTACGGTACAATTACCATTCCTAAAAGACCACACGTACATGCATGCTAATTTAATAATAATAAATTTAAATAATAAGATTCAATGATAATAAATTATATATACGAGGTGTGATCAAAAAGTTCGTGAAAAAATTTTTTTCTGCCGACGTGGCAACACTGTAGGCTTCTGTGGTGGTTTGGCGTCTAAGGGGAAGCCTTACGAGTCATCAGTGCAAATTTGGTCACGATCGAGTGCATATACGTATTTTTTTGCCAGTATTTGTAAACGCAGTTTTTTGCGCGGTCGAAATGGAGCGAGGTGTTTTAATGCTCTTTACATCCTCAAAATGTTCATCCCGCATAATCGTTTAGGGAACTTTAGGGAACAAAAAAAGTCGCAAGGGGCTAAATCAGGCGAATGCTTTTACCGAATTTCACGAGAAATTTGATGTTGGTTCTTTGTTCGGATAAAACATCTCCCCAAGGAACCACATTGCAATTAAAAAATTACGTCATCTTGACATCATATTGACCAAAAAATGATGTGAATTTGGTCAATGTGACGTTAAAATGACGTCATTTTGATTGCGACGATATATGTTCCTTGGGGTGCTCCATTTCGACCGCGCAAGAAAACTGCGTTCACAAATACTGGCACAGAAAAATACGTATGTACTCGATTGTGACCAAATTTGCACTGATGACTCGTAAGGCTTCCCCTTAGACGCCAAACCACTATAGAAGCCTACAGTGTTGCCACGTCTGCAGAAACAATTTTTTCCACGAACTTTTTGAACACACCTCGTATATATATATATATATATATATATATATATATATATATATATATATATATATATGTATATATATATATATATATATATATATATATATATATATATATATATATATATATATATATATATATATATGTAAATAGAAAATGTTCATCACATTGCGCTGATAGTCATCATAGTTATAAATCAAAGGGAAAATCTCTGTATCTATCATGTCAACGTAAATTTTTATCTCGTACTCTTTTAAATTCCCATGGTCAAATCTGAAAATATTTTGTGCGCACGGAAAAATATTCATTCGATACATAAAAATGACAATTTGTTTCATGAAATTAATGTAAAGTTTGTGCATAAAAAAAAGGAAGGAAACAAAACTTGGGACACTTCTGTTTTTTCATTTACATATCGAGCAACATTCACACCACGTATTCGGAACCAACCTTCCACACGTATCCACGGAAGACTTGGGATTGAAATGAAACAAAAAATTCAAGCAATTGTTAGTAGCGATAGTGGCTGTTATGTTAGTCTACGAAGAAAAAAAGGAATTTACGCGATATAAACGTACGGAAATCCACTGTAATAACTCACGAGCTACTCATTATCAAATTAATTCTCAACATTTCTATAGATATAAATATTACGTTTCAAAATTTCTTACTGATATTTTATATAACAACGTATGAGTTATACACTTAAAACTATTTATTTTCTCCAGAATTATTATTATTAATTAAAAGTCAGTAAAACATTTCTTTGAAAGAATTAGTTTATTTCATTTTCGTAACGTTATTTTTATAGAAAATGAATCTTGTATGAAAAGAATTTATTTTATATTCTCAACTTATACATATATTCATAAGAAATTAGCCTTTTAGCATAAAAAACGCACTATCATTCCATAAACACGAAAAAAGTTTCTACGGTCGCTTTTTCTTTTTTCAGTACAATCCGCGGCTAAGTCTATTACATCCGTAATTACGGCGTATGCGTAATGTAGACGCTTATTCGCACCACATGCACCCAGATTCGTATTTACAGATACGAGCCGTAAGGAAGTTGATAACGAGTTGGTAACTTAGGTAGTTAGCGAGACGTACCACTTTGTCGAAGACGGGTCCATTGTCATTGACGTCTTCGATGGTGACTTTAAATGTGCACACGGCATTCAGCTGCGGCTTTCCATTGTCGGTTGCGAGTACCGTGACATAAGCCACCTTCTCTCTGGCGGGTTCGTCCCTGTCGAGCATCTGGGTCGTCCTGACGAGGCCCGTCTTGTTGTTGATTTCGAATTTTAACTTTTCCTCACGAACGGTCACCAAGCTGTATGTAATGGTACCTGAAAATGTGAGGTCGGATCAGACGATCGTCGGATAATTGAACTAGTAATGGAAATTCGAATCTGCCCTCCGAAGATCTTCAAATAAATTCATGAAAATCAAATCATACGAAAATACGAGTTATTTCGGAAATATTATTCGAAATCAAACTTCTCTGAAAGTCTTAAAAAATAGATTAGTCTTGAAATTATTAAAAGAGTCTCGAATATCTAGAAGCAATATTTTCTTAGGAATATTTGGATGCCCAAAACATATTTAAAACATGTTTTCTCTTTTACAACACAGTTTACAACGTTATTTCCATCCACTCTATATTTATGTACAGATATAAATAATAATTTTGTTTTTAAGTTAACCATGTTTTCAAATTCAACAATTTCAAGACTTCTTTAATAAAAAATTCATTTGATTTCGAGTTCAAATCGAATGAGACTCTTGTCGTATAAAATAATTCTTCTACATAACATGTAGCGAGTGAACTATAATCACTTGCCTATACGCTCTATTTTCGTTCATCGCGGTTTGTTGGCATGAAAGAAAATAGTACGTATCTCTACTTTATTATTTAATAATGCGACAAGATATTTTTGTTTGCCTGATCTCATTTTGATATGCGCGTAAATCCGTCAAAAATAATAAATGAAAAATATACCAGGGACATGGTACATGATTAAAAACAAGCTCAAATACGGATCGGGCATCATAAACTTTTTTTCCGTTTTAATTTGAGGTCGCAAAACTTTTAAAGATCATAAAAGTGGCATGTACAACTTTTTTGTATTTTTACCACGCGCATAATTTACCACAGATGTTTTATGCGTGACACGTGTGACATATAGGGGAGACCGGGGCTAAAAAGTCTACGGGGTAAATAAGTCTAATCAAATATCTCGGAACCTGTATATTGTGCGAACTCGCTATTAACATTGTAAACGCTGCTTATGGTACCCATGTGACCAACGGAGTTTCGGCAGGTTACCTGCCGTGTTATGATTTTTACGAGGGCAAACGTGTTTTCGGAAGGTGAAAGTGAAATTTTCTGCGCGTGGACATTTTGTAATATCTTGAATATTATTGTATCACCGAATCTCAAAGTAAGTGATTATAAAGAGTAATGCATGCTGAACACGAATCCAGTGTAGTTTTTTCATTATCGTTGATGTCTAATATTTCATGGGCGATCAAACCTGAAACTTGTGTTTGGGGCTAATCAGTCTACAAGCACCCAAGGCTAATCGGGCTAATCTCGTCACTGTGGCGCGCCGGGCGCACGATTTCAGCTCACGGCGATTGTGATTCTGTCTTCCCTTGCACGTGCGTCAGTTTGTATAGGAGGGAAATGGTACACAGTAAAAAATTTAATGTCAATGAAAGTCCACTCTAAATTTTGTGTTAAAATAACTCATTCATCGTGTTATTTTTTACATTTAGAAATGTTATATCGACATTTTTTAGTCGATATAACATTTCTAAATGTAAAAAATAACACGATGAATGAGTTATTTTAACACAAAATTTAGAGTGGACTTTCATTGACATTAAATTTTTTACAGTGTACGCACGTATCGTCGCAAAACGACTCCCGTCGACAAGGAGCAACTCAAGAAGGCAGTTCTTGCGGTGAGAAAAGATAAAATGAGTGCTTACGCAGCCGCAAAACAATTCGATGTTCGGAGAACCACGTTGAACGACTTGAAAAAAATGCCACACAAACAGAACCGCAGCCTTCGACGAGCAGTGGGCGTAAATCGAGATCAAGGAAGCAGCAGCGGTCGGATTCTGACGAAGACTTGGATAATACATGCTGCGTGTGCTCAGAGAAGTTGACAATAAACAGAGCATATGGGAAACAGTGCATTGCGTGCGAGCGTAAGGCATACAACACATGCGTGCGTTCGTCAGGATCTGTATTCACGTACCTAAATTGTTTTATGGAATAGGTAAAACAATTAATAATGCTTTGCATAAAAATTTTAATTAAATTTTTATATTTTTCTTTTAAAAAACAATTATTAAAATGTATCCTATCATTTTTCAGGATTAGATGTACGTATATGTATTGAAAATGCAGTGTGACTGATTAGCCCCGGGGGGGGGGGGGGACGCTTTCACCCCGGCATTTTTGAGATTTCAATTTTTCCACCGTTGTCGTTTTTGCTCTATACCGGTTAAACAAAGCGACGTAGATAAAAATTTCCTAAATAAATGTAGCTAAAGGTTCACTCTTTACAGTAGTATACCACATTTAACTAAAATTATTTATTTTGTTGTTAAAAATCGGCACCGAAAAAAAACAGACTGTTTAGCCCCGGTCTCCCCTACGCGATGATTTCGCGCTGCCATACAATTACCTTCTTCCTCCGGCGGATCCCTATCCTCGGCGTGCACCTGGATCACCACCGTGCCAGGCGGTTCCTCCTCCTTCACCACCGGCGCGTAATTCGAGCAGTTGGAGAACGCCAGCTTGCGGTTGTAATTTTCATCGAGCTGAAAGCGCAAGAGAGACGGACGGCTATTAGCGCGGGTGTTACTTGGGCGCGAGGCATCAGGCGCCCCACTCGAAAGATGTCCGGGGGATTAATCGGTAAACTTGGCATTGCGCGGGTCGACGGGGTGCGGGACGAGGAAAGACTTTGGAGAACAAGGCGCTCGATAAATCAAAGCGCTCCTCATAAACCAAGCGCCATTAATCACGACGCGCGTACTCCGGCGGTCTATTATGTCGCGTTTCCTCATAAAAGATCCAACACACTGCCCCCCCCCCGCCCCCCCCCTCCCCCGAGACGGGAGGGACAGAGAATACAAGCACAAAGTGAAAGAGGGAGGGAACGGGGGAATGTGGGAAAAAACGGAGCATCGTACTAAGGCGCTTCGTAATAATCGTCGTTCACGTCGACGATCTAGAGCATGTGGCAAGGTTAGCGCAAGTCCCGTGGCTTTGCACGAAGTTACGCGGCGGTCTGTTGCATCTCGGTAAGAGTCAATAGTCTCATAAATTAATGCTCGCAACCGCCCTCGTACGTTGCGTTACCATTTCATCGCGATTAGGATCGATCCGCTAATGTTTAACGTACGTAACCATCGTCGTGTACCATCGACCGACGTGGCGTTTAACTTTTATAAACTAGAGGGGAATAGAGAAAAAGAGACGGTATGCATCGAATCGCGCGGAGTAACAACCGGCAACGACATGTAAAAAATTCACCGAACGTTGTTGCGGAGAAATCAATTTCGCGGATGATAGATATATGTCCGGCGTCGAATTTCTCACCGATTCTCGCGGCTTAAATCCCGTGCCAAAACACAGGGGAGGTTGACGTTCGTAATAATAACGCTAAGTATCCCCCGCGCATTTCCTGGGCGCGCGCGCTCACGTTAGACCGTTAGATCTTCAATGTAATTAAATGGTCGCGACATTAATATTCATTACTATTTTCTGTCCTACGGGGGATAACGATATTCCTGGGTAAACAACATTTGGTAAGAAATATAATCCGCGTGTGCTCGCGCCGTGTTTGCTCGCACGGTGGTGCATGCCTTGGCATCCCCAACAAACCCCACAGACCACTCAGAATTTCGCGTAGCACTTTGCCGACGTCATGCGTTATACCCCCGATATAACGCCCAGCACTCGCTCTCGTACTTTTCAGCCTCATTAACGATAACCAAGTTAGCCGCGTTTTAGCATATTAACCCCGTTACGTTATATCCGCGGTTGATTCCTGCCGACTTGTCCGAAAGAAAATTCCGTCAATTAAAATCCGTAACTCTGACATGTGCTGAAATCTTGAAAAAAAAAAAATTATCCGTGAGGATTCCCTGATTTTCTAAGCGTTTTCGTTCGAATTCAGAGGCAAAATCGTCTTTAGGCGCAAGCTCAAAATAAATATAGAACTTTAAATAGATATTTCACGTTACATAAAATTTTCATTTTTTTTATCCACATGAAATAAAAGAAAATAGAATCTCTGTCGTAAACGTAAAAAGATGTCAACATCTAAATATTGCAGTAAAATCTTTTTAAACGAGATTTATATAGCACTTCGGTACTAAAAATATGACATTTTTGTGCTCGCAAAACAGCTGAAAATAAAATCTTTGAAGAGACAATTTCGACCGAACGTTCTCCGTGTGTCCCTATAAAATTGTCCGAGAAGTTCTCTAATTCTTTTTCGAGGCAAAGGGAAAGATTCTCAGAGTATCCCAGATTTCCTAGGTTCTTCTAGGTAGCAGACACTTTATAATTATTTCCACCGTCGCATGCCTGTAATAGCGAGAAGAAAAGTCCTCGAACGGAAACGAAAGTGCAGGTCACGACGAGAACGCCCCGCCGTCGTTAATACTGCTGTGCCGGTGTAATGAGACGCATATACGCGATTGCGTTAGTTATAGCACAGTATAAGTAAGAACACACTGTAAAAAATTTAATGTCAATGAAAGTCCACTCTAAATTTTGTGTTAAAATAACTCATTCATCGTGTTATTTTTTACATTTAGAAATGTTATATCGACTAAAAAATGTCGATATAACATTTCTAAATGTAAAAAATAACACGATGAATGAGTTATTTTAACACAAAATTTAGAGTGGACTTTCATTGACATTAAATTTTTTACTGTGCAGTAGATACACTCCCCTAAGAAGTTGGTAAATGAATATGGCGATTCGCGCAATCAATAACATGGCGGCTGTCATCTGACAGTTTATTTGGTTAGATATATCGGCGCGTCAGTTGTATTGTATTTGTATTTATTTAAAAAAAATTTTTTAAATAAAATCATAATGAGTAATAAAAGTGGTTATCGTATTATGTGTATTTAAAGATTGTGGTGGGATTAAAGGAAACTTTATTCCGATTTCTGAAAGATTCAGAAAGGAACGTATTCATTTTCATGACAAATACATGAATACATAAATACGTTAAATACACATAAATACATTAACACATTAATACATAAATAAATATGCTATTTATATATTATGTAATAAGATACATAATAAATAAATACATTTGAAAAAATTAATACATAAATATATTAATACATTAATATATATTAAGACATGAATGCATTAAGTATATTAATGTATTAATATATTTGTGTATTAATTTTTTCAAATGTATTTATTTATTATGTATCTTATTACATAATATACGAATAGCATATTTATTTATGTATTAATGTGTTAATGTATTTATGTATTTATGTGTATTTAACGTATTTATATATTCATGTATTTGTCATAATAAATACGTGCTGAATCTTTAGGAAATCGGAATAAAGTTTTCTTTGATCCCACAATGAATACAAAACAATACAACTGACGCGCCGATACATAAATAAATACAGTAATAAAAATATGCTATTTGAATATTATGTAATAAGATAATAAATAAATACATAAGAAAATTAATACATTAATACATAAATAAAATGAATAAAATATACATAAATAAAATGTGTCGTGACATTTTTGCTTCGAATATTTAATTAATACGTATAATATATTTCTTATATTTTTTTTTTCATTTCTTATATAATTATCACAAGCGGTTTCTATTATTCAAATAAAATGTGCATGTATTTTTTACTTATGTGCATGTGTTGTGACATTTTTGCTTCGAATATTTAATTAATACGTATAATATATTTCTTATATTTTTTTCATTCTTATATAATTATCACAAGCGGTTTCTATTATTCAAATAAAATGCGCATGTATTTTTTACTTATGTGCATGTGTTGTGACATTTTTGCTTCGAATATTTAATTAATATATAATTTCTTATATTTTTTTTACTTATACAATTATCAAGCGGTTTCTAGTAAGCGGTTGAAATAAAACACGCTCGCGCAATCAACGTCATGGCGGACGTTTGCCACGAAGAACAAAGGCTCCGACGCGGAGTGATTGAGTGAACCTACTGTTCTTACTTATACTGTGGTTATAGCAGCGTTTCCGTTTAACGTCAGCGTGAATATGATATTTGAGTGAGTTCACGGCTGTGTCGTAAAATGAGCGAAGAAACTGACATCTTTACGCGTGTATATCCGAATGAATGGCTTCCTCCCTCAAGGCACTTTGCGGCACAAATTTCAAGCTAACGATGCACACAAACGTGCATGGTTGCTCGAGATATAGTCGACTGTTAATTTAATATTGAAAGCGAGAAAGCTTTCATGCGTTGCAAACTTGCTCGCGATCTTTTTGCGCGACGTTTAATATGCAAAACAGCTTCACCGCGCGCGACCATCATCTCTAATTCGCAATGTGAGCTTAAAGGTTAAGGTAAAAGCAACGGGATTTCATAAAGGGAATATCAAACCTACTCGCTCTATTAACGAAGTGTCTACAAGAAAATTATATTTTATTATATGCCATGCATCATGAAAAAGGTTACTACACCGCGGTAGCGAACCCTTATTATTCTTTAAGTACTTGGTGTTTGATTTTTTTTCTTCAAGAGAATTTTAATTAAAATAAGTTAGCGAGATACCTTATGTTGAAAATTGAAAGATCATGATCAATTAAGCACCCGTAAATAAAGCAAGGAGGCAAGCAATTTCATTTTAAATGTAAATAAATTTAAATAAAAGTTATCGGAATGAAAAGTTAAATATTGTATTACACACAGAAAAATAATTATTCTACAGCCAAGAAAAGCAGTTACTTATTTTATTTTACTTCTTTTAAGTAAGTTTTCTTCAACCAAGAATATTTTCTTACTAATAGTTTTCAAATATCTTGACACAAGTCAAGAATATTGTTTTGAGTAAATGTAATTTTTGCAATGACTTTATGATATATTTGCGGATATACAAGCATATCATTTACTTAATCCATTAAGATCGTGCGCAATCCGCGGTTACTATCGCATTTCTATGAAGAACATAGATTATTGCCAGATACGCAACAAATATTTCTATACAGTTCACAGTAGGTACCACCCTAGATTATATTTTTTCTTATACTAGGCTTGTTCGCGTTGCTTGAAATTCCCAAACATTTTTGCACTTGAAATGAGATAAATATATATTCGGCCGTTGGAGAGAGAGAAAGCGAAGATGCTGAGTACAAAAAGTGCAAGCAACGCGAACAGACCCACTGTCTTAAGAAACAACGCGCAATCCAAGACATCTGTGAAGTTGGCAATTCAAGCTACAACGTCGAATATACACATATTAGTATGGGACTTTTTTTACTTTTCTCATATTTCCTTGTTAGTATGGTAAACTTATTTATGTCACACGTGCATGGAAAGTGGCACATTCCGCACGCTACGCGTGCGGGATGGACCACTTTCCACGCACTTGCGACATAAAATAGGGTGTGCAACACGTGCGTGAAGTTGAAGATTCCCGGGTGCGGTGGCCGCACTCGCCTTCGGCTCGTGCGTCAACTCCGCACCCGTGAATCTTCACCCTTACGAAAAAGACCGACCGGCGGAGAATTGTAATCCATGTAGTTATTGTAATCCCGCACGAAAATATTACATTCGACGAACCATACTCATGTAATTATTGTAATACAAGTATTACGGTGGACAACTTATTGTAATATTTGTGTGTGATTATTGTAATATTTTTCTGTAATTATTGTAGTGTTTGGATAACACAGATTACAATCCCCCGCCCGTCGGTCTTTTTCGTAAGGGCATCTTCCGGCACTTGTTGCACAAATAACTATTACCTTTAGGTTACAAGATGTATCTGATCAAACTATTACTTTTCTATTGTCATATATTAATTTCCGGTTGAATACGCGTATATCCTACCGGTGCGATGCAAATCTAGTAAATTTTATTATGAGTATTCTACATTATTCGAGAACAATTTTCTGCATGTAGCCCCCTCTGTGTGCCACGTGGAATCTACAGGTCACATTTGAATTATAGGAAACTTCTCTGCCACGTCTGTCTGATATTCACAAGATTAGATCCCAAACAAGTTCAGCGTCCAATTACGGGTCTGGCAAACGACAATTCTCGTCAGATCTTACCATTTGTCGAAATTCTGTCTAACGAATCATGCGCATGGAATGGCCCCCTATGGTTCTTCGTCCGCAAGTTGGCATGTTCGCATACATATCCAACGAGTGGCAATGAATTCAGGCCCCGCTCGTCGATGTCACATAGACTGCGCACGGTAAATATTTCAACTGTTCGGCAGATAGGCGTCGAAGGAAGGGACAAATCCATTATCCAACTTGCTGGAAAGGTGGTTTACACGGGGATCTGGTTGGATCATCCCCGGGATCTCGCGTGGTAAAAGGAACCGGGCTCCGGTGTCTGAGACAGAAGGAAAGGAGTGGCGGCGGCGGTGGAAGTGGGGGGTGGGGGGAGATGAGAAATCGAATCAAGAACGAATCGAGAAGCACTCACCGATAATACACCCTTGCCCAGAAACTGCGATCTCACGTCCAGGTGTCTTGAGTGCGTCAATCTCGTTGCAGACGCTGTAACATAAAGAAGAAACGGGGGATGACGATATCGCTCATTTAGCCGGAATCGAAGGCGGGGACAAAGCACGGATTAGCGCGCCTCGTTTCGAGAACGGTTGGAACAGATACTGGCCTAGTTTACACCGATCACTTGATACGCGTATTAAATAGTAAATAACAAGTAAATTAGTTTGATTATTGGCTGATCAGCTCAAATATACTATTTGATACGCGTATCAAGAGATCGGTGTAAACTAGGCCACTGAGATAGGTATCGTCCATAGGGTCTTGCGGCGACTCGCGGCGGCCATGCGACCGAAGGGAGAGCTTGACTTGAACTCGACAAAATCGTTTAAAAGCTATCGAAATGTCTAATATTATCGAAAGATCGTCTCGCTATATCGGTCAACGATAAAAAAAATGTATCCGTTTCGAGGCGGTCGCTTTTCCGGCTGCTCGCTCGCTAGTCTCGCTACTGCTCGATGTCGGTGCCGTTTCGAAATAGCCATTATTAAACGGAGAAAAATATAAGCAAATAATAATCTTCCCGGGACGAAGTCGTCCAAAGTCCCGCGAGTTGTACAACACAAACACAACATGAAAGGTCGAATTTAGCAACTCGCAGGATCGCGAGTGGAAAACGGGGACGGTTCTCGCCTTGCGTAATCGACTTACGTTTTACAAACTTCACGAATTATTTTAAAGATTAACGATCCCCACGAATTCGATATCGGAATTCTTACGATATTGGAAAAATAGCTAATTCAATACGTACGTGTCTGATTTAATTATCTGAATTAATCATCATAGAATGTTTTATAGAACGAGATCATCCTGATATACTCGTGCGGTTCATCAATTTGCTAACTCTATTATCCTCGCGCACGTCGTTTGCAGCACCGGTCGCGCGTGTCTCGCTTAAGAAAACTGCGGGGGGAGGACGATTCGCACCAAATACATGTATCGGGAACGAGCTGACGCGCGGATTACAATAACTGTTTAACAAATTTATCGTTTATTATTAGAATTAATTTAAATCCCGTGCACCGAGCTGAGAAAACATCTGAGTTAAACGTTTATTCTGTACTGTATATGTGCGATTACGTAAGCAAACAACTATTAACCGTACACGAAAGTTTGCAAGCTTTTGCGATCGATCATCCGTGGTCGCCCCGGAACATAAGTCGCAATAATTGATGCTCGATACAACGTAATTTCCCTGGGCCAAATACTTAACAAGCTTACTTGAGACCGTCAAGTCGAATTTTCGGTTGTCATATTAAGCGAAACGGGGAATGTTTAGTTCTGTACCTTGTCGCGAGAACGGCGCGTATATTGAAGACTTAAATACATAACAAATATTCATTAAGTCAAATATTAACTGCGACGAATTGAATAATAAATCGAATGCAAGAGAGATAACTAATATAATTATGCGAACAGCTAGAGCTCGCCGAGGCACTGCGAGTTCGTAATCTCCCATCCGTATTATTACTTTATTCTGTATAAAAAATTAATTCGTCTGTATCTGTAATTTAAGAAATAAGGAAGATGTACCGGCTAAATATTGTATACAGCGGAGCTCCGATTATCTGATTCTCCGTTATCCGACATTCCGTGACACGAGAACCGAAACGAGCTTTTTTTTCGAATTTAAACGCACCCACTGACACACACGGCCACGACGACGGCGGCTACGTAGCGAGCGCGCGTAACCTCGAGAAAGATACGGTCCACTCACCGAGAGTTCCGCAGAGCAGCAGCAGCACCACGCTGGCGACGAGGGCGGGCGGCGACATGGGTAGCGCGACGAGAGGCCGGGGTCTCGCCCCGGACCGCCGCGCGACGCATTTTCCCAGCATCGTCAACGGTCCCCGAATCCACCTCCACCTCCAATGGCGGTCGACAGTGTCTGGCGTCCTCGGCGAAACACACCACACCGTCTATCCTCTTCTTCTCGGGCCGCTGTATCCTTCCTTGACGCCTTCCTTCCCTTCGGGTCCCGCGTGCCACGGCGTTTCTAACGGTCACTACACACTATTTCCACAGGCGCCTC